>OX393578.1:11455902-11733332 GCA_947652605.1 Elmis aenea | reverse complement strand
CAATCCTTGGATACTGGAAAATGAATAGAAAAGTATTTGATGAATTGATTTACGCAGACGATATGGAAAATCCAAAAATGTAAAAATATACAGGTTGTTCCGTTTAAAAAATCACATTTTCATAACTGCCGCTCAAATAAAACACCCTGTGTATTTGAATATATTTTAGTTTATGGAGAAAACAGGTTCGCTCAATATTTGTATTAAATATTTTTTGTTATTTTCATTAATAAAAGAGCTATCGAAGAATTTCAGGGTCTTGGTGCACTATGGTATACTATGAAAATCTTACACAGGGAAATGATTAAACATTATATGAAGATAAGCAAAGACAAAACTAATACCAGGTTCATAAGCGCAAGGGAGATTGGACATAATTTAAGCCTGGATGGCATACAACTAGGACAAGTAAAAAGCAATAAATACCTAGGAGTGCATCTACTTTATAATAAAAAGACAGATAGGGAAATGAACGAGATAATAGGCTCAGTAGCTAGGCTATTTATGGCGATAAAGAAACATTTCCTTGAATAAGGAGATATACCTAAAGAAACGAAGGAAGAGATATATCGCAAAGTGTTTAACCCTATCCTGACTTATGGTTGTGAATAATGGTTCACGACCAAAAAGTCGTATTAGATGTATGGAAATTAAAAAAAAATTGAGGGTAAAACGCGTAGAGAAAGAATACATCGCTACGACTTACTTGCCCTGCATAAGCGGAGTGACTAACAAAATATCAAAGCTTCTACAAAAACATAAAATCAAAAACCGTTTTCAACGCTCCTTTGAAGCTCTCGAATAAATTAAGAAGAACACACGACACAGGACTACACCACGCGGGAATATATAGCATACTTTGCTCCTGTGGAAAAGTATACATAGGACAGACTGGCAGGAGTATACAAACGCGTCTCAAAGAACACGAAGGACAAACAACAAGAAAACAAGTCGATAAATCAGCGGTAGCGGAACACGCCCAGGGTACAGGACACAACATCCTCTTCAGAGAAACAAAACTACTGGCCCGCGCAAACCATTTCTGGCCAAGATTATATCGAGAATCATTGGAAATCATCAAGAACCCAAACAACTACAACAGAGACACAGGCATACAACTCCCAACCATCTGGAAACCAGTCATCACAAAATCACTGAGGCAGAACAAACCCATCAAGCGGAACGCCACGCCTCCACAAGCTGGATATATAAACCCAGCAACATCCCTCACAAATTAGTCGTTTTGAAAAAGACCAAGACACAATGGTCGAAACGTCAACTACTTCTAAATATAGAAGACGCGGTTCCAAACCCGGAAACCAAGATTGTATTATGGATAACGGCCGCGAAGCCTCAAGAATAAAATGGTAAGGTCATGTTTATAGAATGGGGTAAGATAGGATGCCCAGGAGATAAAAATCGAAAAGGAAGACCAAGAAAAACTTGGAATAAGGAGGTGAAAGAAGTGCCACAAACAGGGGATCGAGTCAATAATTTGCTGATAAAATGTTTGTTATATTTAAAATATGTTGCATTGAAAAAAAAAGTTATTTTAATTTTATCTGATTATTAAATTAAATCATTTAAATTCGTGAAGCGTTGAAAGTAATAATCCACTACAAAAGAAAATCTGCAATGACCTAGATAAACTAAACATACAATTACCACCACAAATTGAACAGAACTACACGTACAACATTCCACCATGGACAATAAGAAAACCCAAAATAAATTTAAAACTAGCTTATTTAAATAGAGAAAATACCCATCCAATCATATACATTCACGAGTTCAATAAATTAATAACACAGTACCAAAACTTTACAAAAATATATACGGATGGCTCAAAAATAAATAAAAACACAGGAGCAGCCATAATATTCGATAAAACCAGCTACACATATCACCTACCACCTCTAACAAGTAATAACACAGCCGAAAGCTTTGCCATCCTAAAAGCAACGGAGAAAATAAAAGAAAGAGGCGGCACAAAGTACATCATACTAACGGACTCTCTAAACACGGTCAAAAACATACAGACAATATACACAAGTAGCAAAACCATTCAAAAGATCCAGGAGAATATCCACCAAATTTTAAACTCCAACATCGATATAATTATCATGTGGGTCCCTGCCCATATGGGAATTATAGGAAATGAACAAGCAGACCAAGAGGCTAAAAAAGCAACAACAAAAGAAGAGATAGAAAAGATCCCCATACCACCTTCGGACATTGCATCATTCATTAAAATGAAAACAAAGCTCTCGTGGAATACAGACTGGAACAACATTGAAAATAACAAACTTAGAGAAATAAAAGAAAACACCGAAAAGAGAACAAAATACTTCAACCGAAGGACGAAACAATAATCACCCGACTAAGAATAGGACATACAAGGCTGACACATCAACATCTACTAAATGGAACGAACCCGGACCTTTGCGAAAACTGTGCGCTTCCCCTTACAGTCAAACATATCCTGATGGACTGCCCAAAGTACGAGGATGAAAGGAAAACACAGCTAGTAGCGAGTACGCTTGGATCAGCTTTAAAGGACACAAAGGAGAACCTAAAGAAAACAATAGATTTTCTAAAACAAATAAATATGTACAACAAAATGCAATATATGTCAACTGACACTAAAACCTGAGCTGTTGAAGTGTCAATAAACCACAAATTAAAAAAAAAAAAAAAGTAATAATCTTTCTTGAAGTGTTTACCAGTTAATTTTATGCACTTGGTATTTAACTTCAATAAAGCTGGCGAACATATACATTTGTGCATAAGAGTTGAATTATTAAATCCAGTTGTTATATTAATGGAATGTTTGAATGCGTAAATTGCAGTCATCTCACGCGAATAGCAGCCTTGAAAAGAGATTATATTTATAAAGTTTTACTTGACATTTTAAGCTTACCACTTCTTCATACACATTCAGGAAAAATATATTAAATTATAGGTGCTCCCTGGTCGTTCTCTAATCGTCTCGGTATTTAATAAAACCAACTTAACTGAAGTTAGTTGGAGTTATTTGCATGTTCAACAGCATCGCATTCTCTTTTCCATGATAAATGTTTAACCTACAAACGACTTCATGTCTTGCTAAGCAAGACATTACATTGTTTAAGTAGATTATACTGTGGGAGTCTGCTAAATTGGTCATGTACTTACCAGTACCTTTAATTTTTTTAAAGGAAACGTAACTGTTTTTGAATTGATTAATTAGTAAAGGTATACAATAGTGTTAGTATACAGCAAATAAGTTAATTTACATATAAAATTTTACAAAAATGGTGTCTTTAAGTTACAGACTGTTCCAATAAAACAGCAAATAATAAAAAATTTAAAGTTCTTAAGGCTAAATGGTAATGATCAACTGAGGAAAACAGTAATTATGTTAACATAATTTGTCTGTAGTTATTAAATTATTAATTAATGAACAGAGTCACAAACCGGAGTAAGCAAATTGCAGGATGATATTAAAATTCTTGTCTGTCTAACACTTGAACATCGTGTTCGACTACAACGATCTGAAACTCTGAAGTTTTCCTACGATCCATTTTTTTTTAAATCTGAGACGTGAAGGTGGGCTTCTAATTTATTGTGATAGCTGTTGCCAGAATCGATTGACTTTAAAACTTAATTGTAGATGTTTTATCTCACGACTATACTTCCTCGAATTTAAATGAAAGTTTGTGATCGTGAGAAAAATCGATTTCGAGTTTTGTTTTGATCAGTATGCGTAGTAGCGATATTAGTGATCTAGGAAATTTCAAGTTAAATGTCAAGTTGAGGTTGAGTTTTTGTTAGATGTAAATTCAATTGGCATTCAGAGCTAAAGCAATCTCAGTGTCAAGGACTTGTACATTTTTTCATTATGGTGCCTTTCCACGTGAGAGTAAACTACTCTCGATAGCAGCGTCGCCAAGGATACAGTCAATCGCGAGTTACTCTCAGGGGTTGTTGTGGTTTTAATTTTACGTGAAGGATTAGTTTGCCCGTTTAAATTTACTTAAATTACTTTATTATTGGGGACATAGATTAAATTTTGACTTAAAACGATCAGGCAAGTCTAGAGGTTTATGACTTTTTAGTCTTTTAGTTTGTCCAGTGTTCAATAATAACTTTGCTGCTAAAAGGTTGGAATGATGAGACAATCTTTCTTGATATTTGGCACTAAACCTTTGGATCACATTTTGCCCTGAGCACATATGAAGATCTCGCTGTATAGCTTCATTAGTAATATACCATGGTGCGTTGGTTATTGTTCTTAAAGTTTTGGCCTGAAATCTATTGGCTTTAATATTAGAAACGAAAACGATCTGAAAGTAAGTTGAGTAAAATTTTTGCTTCTTAGAGGTGATTTAAACAGTGTCATCTATACATTATACAATCCACATTTAAATTGTTTTTGGATTTTATTATACAAGGTGTTTCCGTGACTGGTGCAACTTTTTAGGGTAGATAGAGGAGGTCAATTGTGATAATTTTTGCCAATAAACTAATAGTCGGAAATGCATTCCTTAGAGTTACAGGCCGAAGAAGCGAAAAAAAGCACATTTTTATCCTAAATTTGGTTTTTAAATGCGAGAATCGAAAAAACTAGTGCTTCTAAGAACAAATCCTTAAAAAACGATGTGTTCATGTTGATTCTTTCAAAGACACCTTGCATGGTCTTGACCTGTTCAGATGCAGCGGCTATTCTGGCCACCAGATCTTCCTCGGAATCTACTGGAGTCTCGTAAATAACGCTCTTCTGGTGCCCCCACAGGAAAAATCTAATGGAGTCAAATCTGGTGAACGAGCAGGCCATGCGATTGGACCACGTTTTCGGTTCTTCGGCCTGTAACTCCTAGGAGATGCATTTCCGGTCATTGGTTTATTGACGAAGAATATCACAAATGATACAACAATTTATTTACAAATTAATAAATGTTCAATAATATATTCACAATTTTTAATGGTTAAATATTTGTTTCTAAATTTTACAAAGAATATTTTGTGATAGTTATATTACAACTTAAAAACTTAAACGTAATGATGCTTTAATGACATAGAAATCAAGGTGATATTAACTCATCATTAGTACAAAATATTCCCTTTCAGTCAGATAGTATTGCTTACAAAATGTCGTACAATCCAATAATGATAGGTTTGTTATTACATAATCAAAAAATTAATACATTATTGAGTTTCAAATTTTTTTTCCAACAGTTAATCTAGATGTATATAAATTAATTAACAGGAAATTTGGTGTCAATTGCATATTAATAGTCAGGAAATGTCGTTCAAACCATGACGCCAATAACTTTTTTTATTTTTGGCACCAAAACGGTTTTCTTTGATTACCCATCAACATACAGTGTGTTTCATTGATCTTTACTATTTCTTTATCTCGGTCGTTTTAAAAAAATAGATTTAATAAACCTTTTATTTGAATAATAAATCATGCAAATTTACATTTGAAATTTTGAAGTATATTAAAAAGACATTATTAACTTATTTTAATGTAGCACTAGTGTGATTTTTAGTTTAAATCAAAGTTATATTTGCACAGTCATTCACCCATTTTGATACTTTTGTTAATACTCTTTTTTGAAGAAAATGTCAGTTATTACAAGTTGTGATAGCAACCTCTTTGATTAAGTAAGAATAAGTAAAAGATTTTTGTATGTGAAACCTAAAAATATTTTTTTTTTATAACTGCAAAGAACATAATATACCAAATAATTTTAACTTTTAATTGTACTATTGATAGTTGAGTACTCCCTTATAATAAACAATAACATTTTGAAACCAATTAAATGTCATTTTATGCAGCTTCAATCATTACATTATTTACGTTTTGTGGTGATTATTTCTAAAAACGAATTTGAGGTGGTAATGATATCGGAGATACCCTGTAGAGTGCATCAGTGAGCATTTGTTACTTAATAAAGTCAATTTAATTTAAACTGTACCGTATTGCAGCGCAACCGCTAATTGAAAGTGTCCAATAAAAGTCTGTTGCATTTTTTTAAATAGTGATTTAGTAAACTTTTATTTTCCTGCACTGTTCCGGCACACATTCTAATACCTAATTGATTTGTTTAACTGCCTCTAAATTAACTTGACGTGAGCTGTCTCTTAGTTAGCATAAGTTAGTTTTGCGTTTTTTGTTATATATCCAAAATAAGAAGTGAATGGAAAATGTTTTAAATTCATGATGTAATCTGTGTTACTGATATCTGATAGCATGTTGCTAAAAAAAAAAAATAAGTACAAATGTGTGGTTGGAAAGTGTTGCTTGTACTTTTTAAACGGTGATTTAAGGTTTGCCATCTTTGACATTTAAGGCAACTTGCCTTTGTAATGTTCTAAATTGGTTCTGACTTAAATGTCAAAAATAAACAACGTAAAAATGGCAAGTAGTGATTGAGTTCCTAACTACGAGTACAAAAAGTGGAGTGTATATGTCACAGAATATGGTGAACTCTTGTCATTTTATCAAATGCCTAGTGCTAGTAATTTTACTAAATGCGAGGATTTTGTCAAATGAAAACTAGGTGAAACATATTTGCCTTACTTCGTGAAAATTTTAATGATATAGTAAAATGCTTAAGGACGACCAGGCATTTTTTGATAACATAACTGAATATATGCAGGCATATAGAAAATTTTGGTCAGGTATACAGGATATTTCAATTTGTTTTATACCTCGGTTGGCAGTTTATACATAAAATTATTTTGAAAAAAACTTTAAACTGTCTATAATGTGCTAACCTAAACAGAGAACCAATAGAAATGTCGTCGAATATTTACTAATGGAAAATTAAAACAAAAAATGAGACCGTTTAACCTAGGCAACTGGAAAATGGAAAAAATAAACATAACTGAGCTAATGTTCGCAGACGACATGGTCTTAGCTGCGAAAACAGCAAAGAATCTGCAACATAATCTAGAAACTCTAAACCAGGAATTAATTGGATAATATCAATATGAAAATCAATACAGGAAAAACTAAAACTATGATATTTACAACAGAGCTCAAAGAGCATAGCATCGCTTTAAATAGGCTTAGGTTGGAACAGGTGGAAAGCTTTAAATATTTAGGAGTGATCATGGAGAAAAATGGCGGTATGGACAAGGAAATAAGCGAAAGGACAGGAAATGTGGGAGGAATATTTAACATCTTCAGAACAACATTTTTTGAAAATGGAGAAGTTCCAAAACGAACAAAAGTGGAAGTGGTCAAAAAAGTAGTAACTCCGGCACTTTTATACGGAAGTGAAACTCACAAATAAAAATAGTAGCCGAGTGAATGCAGCAGAAATGTAAAAAAATTAACACGTTGTGCATGCTTTTTGTGGGTTATAAACTACCTTTTAAATTAAATCTTTGATCTGCACCCAATGCATTGGTAGTGACAAAAATTCCGATTAGTAATCAATCACATAGGAAAGCAGGATTTCGACTGCATACGTTTTAGATAGTTGTCCAACAATTAAAACACCAACGTATACTTAACTTAGAGAAAGGAAACAAATTACAAGCACATAATTTTGCTTAATTAACGATATGCAGATCTCCACATAATCATTAAAATAATTCAAGTGGTTAGCAAATAAAATGTAGTACATGTTTAGAAATTATAACCAGATGCATTTAACAAAAGCAAAAGTAATTGCATGCCTTTCGTTTTCTGCTTGAATTTATATGAGCATTCAACGTTGAATGCTAAGTTTTACTCGCGAGCTTTTTCAATTTATGGATTTGTTTGTGTATGGAATATGTTTTAAATACGTATGCCGTCTGCGATTTTATTAGCTGTTATGAACTTGTTATGCTAATTGTAAACAATTTGGTTAATCCGTCTCAAGTTTTAATTTTATGGTATTTGGTGATATTTTCACGTTACATATTTTTAATTTCAAATAGTTTATGTGCCTGAATCATCTAATTATAATATTTTGTAATGCTTGCACATATTAAGCTGCTAAAGAATGTGTTATTAAATTGTACAAACACTTGCAAGAGTTTGATAGGTCATTGTGTAATCAAAAAAATGATGTTAGTATTTAAATCGAGCTAAGAGGATTAGCGCATGTTATTACATGTTGAAATTTTAGATTATATTAGGTAGATAAATCTACGCTGCAGTTTTTATTGACCGTAAAGAACCGTTGTTTCTTTAAATATTGGTGAATATTAATTTGAAATTATGCTGTATAATAACGTGTCGCCGATTGAAAAATTTGAATCTATTATTTATTGTCAATTAACTAAATCGTCGACAGCACTTTTTCGTATTACTGTTATGTAGTAATGACCTTTTACAGCATTCTTGATAATATTGTGGTGTGACGAAATTGTGTATTTTTAAATTTCGTGTCAATATACGGCCGTATATGACTCCAGCTCGTTTTGATTGTGATTACTAATGTTAAAATTATGCAAAAAAATATTGCAGGAATGTTCTTTCTATCTTTCCACAAAAAAAATGGAATTTCAGTCTATTTCGTAACGTTCAGAGCCGATTAATTATAGCAAATATCAATTAAAGTTTACAAAAACGCTTTTCGGGCACTTGTTGACACAATAAAATTTAATATTTGCAGGTCATGGCACATTTAAAAAGAATAAGTTTTGGTCAAAAATTATTTCAGGTCCTAAAAAGTGTCCAATTTGGTGTATTAAAAATGACTTCCTCTTTCCAAAAGTGTAAAAATATATAGTGTTCATTGTTCTAAATAAAATATTTGTTTGTGCCATTTTCAACAACAATTGTTTTAAAAAGTGCCAAGTGTTAAAATCAGATATAGCGTTTATAAGAAAAAAATGACCTGATGATGGTTTAAAAAAAAAGCGAAACGTCGCACGGAAAATTTAATTGGGGATTTTGATTCCTTGCTGAAAGTGGCCACGAAAAAGTTTTTTAAGAAATGAAATTCAACATCAAATGAAAAAGTTACGAGCAATAAACAAAAATCCACTTTTTTCCCCATATCTCAAAAACTAAAAAATCTAGATAAGTTCTGTTTGCGTCAAATTATTAGGCACCTGAATATACAGCTTTGCCCTAATTTAACCGAAGTCGTAACTCTACCGTTTACGAGATCACCATAGTGGCCCTCGATAAACGAGAACCCTGCTTAAACAATTAAAACTTTTTCTAAATATAACTACTAAGCTTACGTCTAAACCTTTTTACACTTACAATTTAGATCGTTATAAAATTTCAGTCCTTTATAAAATAGAGAATTTTGAGTGTAATGTCGTGTCCTGAATGGCAGTTTAAAATCTTTACAGTTTTTAGTCGGATAATTATGAATATCAGAGTGGGTTATTTATTTTAACAAAGAATTTAGAAGCAGGTTATTTATAATCTTGAGAATGAAAATAATCGCATTAAAAATTATCCGTTGTTTAGTACTAAAATACTAAGTCACTGTTGTAGAGTATCTAGCATTACAGTAATTTTGGTGTATCTGGAACAGTGTAAAATAATTCTCATAGCCCTATTTTGCAATTTTTGAAGCTGGTCTAAATCTTTAGTCTTCGCCAGAAATAAATACTAGAGCAGTATTCGAAAATATCAGTTCGTAATACAAGTGCTCAGTATTACCCCGATTAATACCAAAACTGTCAGTATTTTAGATAGTAGATGGTCCGTATTGTTTTTTATTAAATGAAAGCAAACCTATTAGCTTTATTTTAATTTTTTGCTTAAGAAAAAGCATTGAACAACCCTTTATCTTACCCTTTATTACTGACCAAATGAATGAGGGCCAAGTTAAAGCTTTTTTTAAAATAATTAGGTTATTTTTCATTGTTTACTTAAAAAAAAACAACCTTCAACCTGACTTTCTGTTACTGACCAAATGAATGAGGGTCAGGATTTCATGAAAACATAATTTTATTGACAAAATACTATTTGAAACTGACACTTAATTATTTATACTGACCAAAATATTCATATAGATATACTGACCATTTATTTCACAAATGACTTACCATTAATTAATAAAAATACTCACCAAATAAATAGAAGTGTTATTAACGCATGAGGGTCATTTGGCGGATAATTGTTTGAAAGTGCATAATTTAATGTCGGTTTTTAATGAAACTATAAAATTTTATTGCGACAATGACGGTTTTGTTTATTTATTGTTACTTGGTAATCATATGATATAAGTGAAAATTCCCTTCACCTGTCAAATTTGCGTTTTCAACCAATCACTAATCTTAAATCTTTTAGAGACTACCAATAGGAGCAATATTACGCGGTAATAATTTTACATTCCTTTGCCAGGAGTTGATCCTCCTGTCAAATTTGCGTTTTCGACCAATAACAACAGATTTCCTTTAAACGGCCAATAAACATAATCATACACTGATAATTTACTTTTCGCAATTAACAGATTTTGATGCGTTTATTGGTCGTTTCTAAGAAATCTGAGTTTTTGATTGGTGGAAAATATAAATTTGGAGAGGGAATAAGGTATTTTGTTCTTGATAATTTTTTGACAGATGTCGGCGACCAATAACGTTACTTTAATATAGATTAAACCACACCTCTGACACACCACTCTGACAGTACTTGTAAAATTTGACATAACAGATTATGTATGTACCTAAATACTATTTGGTTCATTAATTTTTATTAAAATATAATTCTTGAATTAAAAATTAGTTATAAATGATCTATTAATAATAACAATGGCAGTAAGTAGTAGGTATACTTTAATTTATCTAAATTAAACAACATTTTAATTTGACAGATAGGTTAGGTGAAGGAAATTTTCTGACAAAATATAACTCGTGCATTGCAAATAATCTATAATTTTTGACAAATCTTCACTCATGAAGTTGAAGTTATATTGCTCGATATTTAAATCATGTAGCAATTTCCTTAGCGAAAATTTAGAGGTCAAATGTCGAGAAAAATTAACTAAATTTCCTTACAACATAAAAAAACTGTAATGACCTCGCCATATTTCTGTATACATCAACTACTGTCGTGTTCCCAACTTCTAAATGGCCTTTGCTTATCTCTTTAAGAACTTTTATTATCTTTCCACTAATTAGACCCACATATAGCTACATGTTTGTAAATTTAGATTTACAGCTTTGCTCGTATTTAGGTGAGAATTATTAAGCTAATATTTAGCATAAAAAAACAATCATTTTTCGACAACATGATATATAAAGTAACTGTGAGAGAACCAAAAGTAGTAATTTGGTATTGCTAAAGTTACACCGGCTTAATAAGTACCTATTGCGTTGTTGATTTATAAACATTCCTCGTACAATTAAGATAATCCGTGAAAACATGATATTTGGTAACGAGCAGTTATATTTGTCTCTTAAGATTATTTATTATAGTCGTCAGTATGTTTCCAGTCGTTTTGCGTATAAAAGAATAACGCAACAACACAAATCCTTTGTAAAACACGTTCACTCTTGTTCTAAATTTTGTCTAATAAAAAACTAACAACATAATATCCTCATGTAAATTCCTCCAGCAAAAAAATTTAAACTTTATAGTCAAAGCTTGTAAAACCGCTAAGAAGTTTTACAAAACAACTTCACAGAGCGAAAAATCACTTTGGTAGTTCACTGTTTCTTTAACTTATTTTAAATAAAAAACAAAATAATTTATAAATTTAATAAAACAGTAAATTTAGTTCTGTACACATCTAAAAAAAAGTACCTATTAGGTTTTTGAACGAACTGAAGGTTGATATCTATTGCCTACAGTGTGTACAACATTTTTATTAACTATCAAGCCAATCGCAATAGTTTCGAACTTTTTCCAAATTGCAAAAGTATGTACTTCGAATTGTTTAAAAGACTTTGAAACATGTAATATTTTTTAAAGAGGCAAACTAAAGTAGATATTATGTGTTTCTTAAAGCATTCCTAGGTCCCTTAAGTTACTCCAAATGTTGTTAAATTTTGCTTCGTTAGTGCCTCTTTGTGCTTAAAGAATTTTTTAATTTCGATTAACGGTTTTCCGGTTATAAATAAAAATTTGAACGCTGGGGCAACTTCACGCTACCTCGGACTTACTTACCAAAATCAATTATTTTGATGCTAATCCTTAGTGCTTCGTTAGTGCCTCTTTGTGCTTCAAGAAATTTTAAACTTCAATTAAACGTTCTTCCGTTATAAATGAAAAACTAAACTCCGGGGTAACTTCACACCATCTTGGACTTTTTCGCCAACAACAAAAATGTTTTACGTGCATCAATGAGGAAACTCAAAATAAGTAATGTACTGTTAAAATAAAAACAATAAAATACAATGCAATATTAAAATAAAACAATAAATTTTTTTTTACCAGCAATTATCTACCTGAATCACACCATTTAGCCTATAGCCCTATATAACATTACTGGTCCAGCCAGGCCAGTGGTGTACCAATGTACCTACCATATATGAAATACAGAAATGGTGTTCACACAAGGGTTAATAACGCATTCAGTATTTTACAAAAATACTTGTCCATTATACTCGAATAATCTTTCAATAAATGCTAAATGCAAAACCCAAATTGGGACAAGTTAAGCATTACGAAATAGTTGGTAATTTTAAATACTACTTCTATATGCTTAACATTTTCCCCCAAAGTGATGTGCTAACTAATTTACCGGTACAATTTGAGATATAAAAGAACCAATCAACTTAACACAAAGAACTAGCTTCTTCAACTTTCACGATAATAGTTAATCTTTGCATGAAATTCTGCTTAGCAAATTTGTTATTTTATACTAACATTATCGCTAATCACTTTATTAACAAACTATTTGTTGGAATACCTACTAAGCTCCACAAATGTCAAATGTAACTAATCAACTAATTACTTCACCATGACGCAATTTCCACATTTAATATTTTATATTAATAAAATGCGAAAGTGTTTAAAATCATATTAATGTCGCAAGTAACAGTTTAGGATCAAACCGCGAGCATTCTGTCGTACTTGAAGCGAATCTTCTAAACTTTAAAGTGTGTTAATGGCTCCGTGCCGTTTAAAACTTGCATGTCTCGAACTGAGAAATATATTAATGATAGGGAGGTAATATTACAAAAGAGTTACTAACTGTAAATGCCATATCTGATTGCAACCGATAAATGCTGAACAACACAGTAGCCATCAACTACACCACACACCCTTGACTTTTAGATTTGACTAGGCCAAGGTTGAAATCTGGAGGCATTAACTGTTATGTTATAATAATAACAATGTACACAATACATTCACTAATCACACATCAAAAACACGAAAATAGAATGTATCGCATAATAAGGTTTTTATATTGCATGAATAATGTTATGGGTATGATTATTTTTTATGACTTAATACAAGTTTTATAATTTATTCTTGAACGAGAATTTTAGCGTCGTTTTATAAAATATGCTAAAAGCATAGCTATGTACTGGGGCGTATGACAACTCAATAGGCAGTGTCACATACAAGTAGAGAGCAGGCTTAAGACAAGTACCGTCAAAATAACTGCACCACAAGCGTATATGGTTGGAGATGCTACACGCACTTCTCATTTCTTCTTCTTCTTCTTCTTCTTCTTCACTCCATGGCCTCCGCCTTCACGATATGTTATTTTAGTTGCTCCCATCTTTTCATGGGTCTTCCTATTTCTCTTCTTCCTCTGGCCTAAACTTTCTTATTATATATATGTGTTTCATTCCTGTCTCGTCGTGTGGGGACCCAAGTTTCGCTGCCGTATATCAGAGTTAGCGTGGCTATTGTTTTATATAACTTTATTCCCGTTTCTTTTCGTGTCTTGTTATTCAGCGCTCTACTTATAGTGCCACATATGCATTTAAAACGATGTAGTTTTGATTTTATGTCGTTCTCTTTCTCGCAACTAAGGCTATCCTGTCAATGGTCTTTAAATAAAAGACAGAAGAAATGCTCAGGATGAGCAGAGCAGACATCAGAGCAACCACAGGACTCGTCACAGGACACTGTGGGCTAAACACACTTCTACATAATAGGGCTTTCAGAGACCGGTATATGCTGAGGATGTGGTGAAGAAGAAGAAACTCCTCTTAACGTAATATGCCAGTGTGAAGGATTCACACCCTATCGGCGTAAACTTGTAAGGATGGAAAAAGCCAATCAAGAAGAGTTAAGAAAAATACCCTTAAAGAAAATCCTGGAGTTTTTCAAAAACTAAGGACTTCTGTAAGGGGCTATCACCAGAGGGTTCAATAAACCAATAGATCGCAGTACAAGAACCCGAAAGGGGACCAATTCCGTGGAAATAATAATAAATTGTTATCTTCTGCCATTAGTGATAAACACTATTGAATAATAAATTTACATTATCTTACTCCATAAAATACATAATTGTTGTCTATTAGTACCTACTTACCAATATTTTTAAATCTATTGAAACGCAAACCCTCAAATATTTTGCAATAACAAAAAAAAACTTCCCACTTTTAAGATAAACCGCTCATATAGAAGTAAAATCACCCAGAAAATGTTTAAAAAACGCGAATAAGTTGCATTTGAATACGCTGGCCTCTTTAATCGCCCGCGCAGTTAAATTGTGGGCAATTACAGTTAAATTATGATAATGGTTCGAATTACTGCGTTTTACACTACCTTGACCACAACTACATCGGGTCTCTTAAATCACATTCAACGCTTTCACCGTCTATTTGCTCTTGTATTGTTTAAATGGATTATCGGGCTCGATTGAAGTAAATGTATAATTAACTTTAAGTAGTTGAATAGAGAATAATCATCACTAGAGATGTTAAAAAGCTACGCTTCATCTCGTCGTATAAAATATTACTTTAATTGAATTAAACGCGCTGATCTAGTATTTTAGGTATTATAGAAAAAAGAAAAAAAAATCGTGTAGTTTCAAGATTCCAAAAATATCAGGGGTGTCTGTAATTATTATGTTTAAAGAGGTATTTCTACGTTGGTTCTACTTTGAACATGTCTATAGACATTTTTTTTCATGTATATGAAAGTTGACATTTTCTCACTGTCTACCCTACATGAAAGTTTTACTTTCGTTTCTAGTGGCGAAAATAATGTCAATGTCAAAATCAAACTGTAAAATTTACGATTTTTTTACCTTTAACTCATAATAAACTAAAATTGCATTAATATTCTTATCAAATAATTTAATTTTAATGTAGCATTTGATATGAAAGCCTAAATTAATATTAAATATATTACGTTTGCAGGTTATAATTTTATTTATGTCAATGTCAGTGTGGTGGTGTCGCTATGGAAATGAAATGATTAATTAAAACTTTATACATAATAATAATTTGTCATTTGGTTCGTTTACATTAACGTTCGTTCTATAATATAATTTTAAATTCGAAGAAAAAATAGCATTTACGACTTGAGATGAAATCACTTTTTTCGTTCGTGAGATTTGCTCACTCGCCGCTTTGCGGCTCGTGAATAAATCTCATCTTACGAAAAAAACTGGACTTTCATCACTTGTAAAATATACTATTTTCGTGACTTGTTGTTGTGGGCAGATTGTGAATTCATAATTTTGAGAAGCACAAATTTTTCCATGAAATCATGGACTTTGTACCTTTCAAAAAATGCGTTCGCAATTGTATGAGATTACCTAAAACTCTTACGATATTTGAAAATATAGAAAAACATATGTGCTACTATTCAAGTATTGCGTTTTTTGAATGTAATAAATTTAATCAATCCACTAGTATAGCTCAAATATTTTATCTATCCGCTAATATGGTTGCTACTACCTTCCTCAAAAACTTCACTGGAATTTTCCCTTGTGGCATGATCCCATCATACGTTATAAAATTGAGCTGTTTATCATATAAAAGTAAACTCATTATGCATATTTATGCTAAAAACCAATAAAATCAAGCTTCCAGTTTTATTAATTCCCAGTAAGTTGTTCAACAAGTAATTACTTGTCAGCTCAGTAATTTTTATACACCTACCTTCATTACTAATAAAAAGTTAATGATGGATAAGCAAGGTCAGTATTACATACGGAGTATTGTTCAATTAATCATAATCATCTCATTTAATTACCAAAGTTACCATCTGGTTGCAAATCACAAGAAGTTAATATGTAAAACTTTATGCTGAAGCCAGAAATTTACACATTTGTAATTTAACTAAATTATAACACGCGGTACCACAACTTCAAACAAACAAAATCTACAGAAATCCTGATGAAATTACATATGAGAGTTTTCTTTAAAACTATCATATCCAAATCATATGACATTTCCTAAGAAACTCAATACATATGCCAAATTTTCTGTAGCACCAAATGATAACAGTTAAAACAAAACCGCACAACATCAAAAGAAATTTGATTGTTAAATAAACAATTATATGGTAATCGTATACTTCCTTACAATTGCAATATTATGCAATGTAGCCTAATAAATAATCTATGACCTTCGATTCCAAACTAAAACAGAGAACGGTGTCACTTGTCGAACAAATAGACAGTACATGCGGGTTATACCAATGCAAATGCAACCCAATACATAAAATTTACAGCTGGAAGGTCAAACAAGAAAATAATTGAAAACGAAAGAGCGTACAACCAACTCTAATCTTTTCACTACATAAATAAACAAATATGTAAACGACACTGCACTTCTTTGTTTGCAGGTTACATCTGATTGCTAATATGAGTATTTATTGATACAAAAAAAAGATTTGATTAAGAATTAAGAAACAACTACAAAAAGGAAAAATATCTTGAAACATTGGCAATAATAAACATTGTACCCTATTTTTAAAAGTACAAAATTCCTCGTACTTCAGATGTTATAGCAAAAAAAAGTGGAATATTTTTTTTCTTTCGTCAATTTTTCGTTTTAATCATCAGATCAATTTTATTAGTACCTGTTTAGGTACTTTTTAATGTAGAATGTAACTGTTATTTTAGATTTTTTTATCACTTACCATTTTCGAGATATTACCCCTAATTTCATATTGTCTTATGGAGCACGAAGTTGGCTATGGAACACTTAAATGTGCTTTTTTTATGATACATTACTTGCTATATCTATTTTATTTATAAATAAGTCGCAAAATCAAGAAAAATCTTATTTTACCAATCACTTATCAAGCTATCCATGAAAAAAGAAACAAAAAACAACTAATTAAATATCAAATGACAGTTATCATTTGTCTGCGGTATCATTTATTAGAATTTTATAGTTTTATAGGTTGTTTTTTGTTTTTATTTTCATAGATAGCCTGATAAGTGATTGGTAAAATAAGATTATTCTTGATTTTGTGACATATTTATGAAAATAGATATAGCAAGTAATATCTTGTTTAAAAGAGAAAAAAAAGCACATTTAACTTCCTCCATAACCAACTTCGCGGGCCATAAGAAAAAATGAAGGAGTAATATCTCAAAATGGTATGTGATTAAAAAAATCTAAAATAACAACTACGTTCTCCATTAATTGTACCTTAAAGAAGTACTAATAAAATTTATCTTATGATTAAAACGAAAAAGTTAAAAAATAAAAGAGAAATACAACATTTTAATATTTTTTGCTATAACTTCTGAAGAACGAGAAATTTTATGCTTTTAAAAATTGATTGTAGCTCCTCTCATACTTAGGAATAATTCATCTAACTTAAGCAAACCTGTATCTCTTGTAATAAGCGAGATCCCCATCCTGGAAATGTTATCTGGGACACCCTGTATAGATTGTTTACAGATAAAAATAATATATTGAGTTCTTTTTGTTGTTATCATATTAATTTTTTTCTTCAAAAATTGATTTGAATCACTTTTAAAATAACCTGCTAATCATTCGAATTGTTTTGTGATATGAAAATATCCACTTGCAGGGCAAGTTGTCTTTTATATTCACCGCTTACCGTGGGATACAAAGTTTTATTCCCTTTTAAAATTAACCTTAAGTTCAACATTGAATAATTAATACGTTAGAAAGTAACGGGACAGTCCGCTAGATGCAACTGAATCATCTTTATCACTTTCTTGGCAATTTACTGGAAAATTAACTCTTATTTTATGTAATTATAATGTGTAACTTGTAGCATTGCTGCGGCCGGCAATGTAAGATATGCAAAACAAAATCGAATTACACGTAAATCTCAAGGTAAATTCAGTGCCTGGCTTATGGTATAATTCATATCAGATGCGGAATTATGTTAATGCTGTTGTGATGAGTAATAACTTGGCTGAAACGAAAAACTGCATAAATTGAAACTAACTGTACGTTTATAATATCTGAATAACGATCTGAAATATGATTTTGCAGCTGCCGCAATCGACCATCGACTATCTCAACCGTTTCAAATGGTTTAACTTGAGGTTAATAGTTAATTTCTATTGTACAATAATGGTTTTCAAAATCTCGTTGTAAACATTAATAATGAACCAAAATGCATTAAAATAGTGTAAAATTCGCGTCTTAAAGTGTAAAATGGTACATTTAGAAAACACTAATACTCTATTTATCGATTTTATAATTACACATACATTAAAAATAGATTTTTTATTATTAGATATCAAATAACAATTTTAATCTTTAAATTGAAAAAAATAATTGACTGTAGTAATAATTTTGCTTTATAAATAAGCATATTGAATAATAATAATATTTTATAATAATTTGTTTGCAATGTTATTCACATTTTGACTAAAAGCTTTTTCAAATTGACCGACCTGACTGGCCTATTTTCCAAAATAATAACTTTAATTGTGGATTCAAGCCTCGCTGGGCCAAGTTTCGGTCTTCATCTGTTTTATATTAGCCAGAACTCTATAGTATATTGTACAACTAGTGCTGAAAGTTGAATATTTCACACGAGTATGACAGTTGAGCCACGAGCCGTCAGGCGAGTGGCTCAGTCATGCGAGTGTGAAATATTCTTTCAGCACGTGTTGTACACTATGCTTTTCCGACGACCAGTTAGACAAATAATCATTAATTCTGCAAAAAAGTTGTGAAAATAACATTTTTTTGACGTTGGTGACACTTGACACTTGTGAGGTTAGATTTGCTTGACAGCGCGTTTAGCGTGTGTAAAGTAGCGGAAATTGTGTGCAAAGTGCAGGAAATTGTGTGCAAAGTGCATTTTGCACACAATTTCCAGTGTCATGCGCAATTTGTCATTTTCAGTTGTAGTAAGTCGTGCGAAATTACTCGCTTTACATAGTGGTCGTCGGAAAAATACTTTTCGTTGTTATCATAAAACCACACAATTTTGAAGTGTTCATCTTAGGTTGGGTGAAGGTGAAAGTTACTATTATATAGTTTTAAGACGAATAATATACGTATTAAAAAACAAATGTCGTATTATCAATCATTGTATTATGGGGACAAATACATAGAGTGCCCATAAGGGTTGTTTCTTTACAAAACGATATAAACCTTAAATATAAAAACTTTTTGGCTATGCGAATATGTAGTATATTTTTGTTAGGAATCAGTTATGTATAAAGAGTCTCGTTTGTAGAAAATATTTTTTATATTGCACAGTTTAAAATTGTTAATCGACTCGCTATACTTGGAAAAAATGGTGGAGTTAATTTTATCCCAAATTTCGTGATTATTTGACACTTGGTGGCTTTTTGCCATTTGCACAATTTTGTGGCTTTTTAATTTTCAAAGGAATAACAACGAATATTGGATTAATTGCAAATGACAAAGAATGCAGACAAATTCTATCGAGATTAGTAGCAAAAAGTTGCTAAATTAAAGATTGTCAATTTTATCTAATAACTTAGGCTATTTATCTAGATGTTTCTAAAAATGTGTTAATTATTAAATACTTTGAATCAAAAATGCTGCTAATTCAACACAAATATTTTAACAGATATACGAAATCCAGAGGTAATTTGTCTATCAAAATTATCAAAATAATCTAAATGTCTGTTTTAAAAACATTAAAATTTGAGATACGTTAATCCAATTTTTCTTTAGACAAAATATGACAAATTTTAAGTTGACCTTTACGGTCTTAATACCGTGTTATTTTGGTGTTTAACTTAATACCAGACTTTATACTGTTTATATGAATGAACCACTCTAATAATTCAAATATTTTACAATTCATTATGTTATGTATTCTCCTGGAGAATTTCTCCATGTTTTAATTAACAAAGGGCTAAGTTAATTTGTGGCGAAGGATAAAACTTTTATCAAATAATATAATAATTTATTAATTTTACGTAGAAACTTTTTTGCTCAAAGAAAGTTCTTGGAAAATTTATAATGGCCAATATTGTAAAAACAGAAAGATTTGATATTTAATATGATTATAATTGTTTTGCAGTGGGACTGAATAAGTACGAAACGAATAGTTTTTTTAACGCTCTTTTATGAACTGGAAGTTATCCAAAATCAAAAGTTGATCTGTCATTTTGCAAATTCAAAACTTTTTACTTCTTTTTCCTCTTCTTCTTCTTCTTCTTCTTCCTGCTCCTCCTTCTCTAATTCTTCTTCTTCCTCTTCCTTTTTCTCTTTCTCTTTTTCTTCTTCTCAAACTCCTTTTGCATTTTCAAGTGTCGGAAAGGAGTTTCATGTCCTCGGTCCATTTCCTCCATCTTCTGTCTTTTGCTAGTGTTCTCACTTCTTCTACTGTTTTTCTTTTTTCTAACCATATTTCCCTTATTTGGTTTATCCATTTTCTTCTTTCTCCCTCTTTGCTTTTGGCTGGTTTTCCAATTTCCATTATTTTTCTCGTGATTTGGTCAGGTTTCATACTTATTCTTACTATATGGCCATTCCAGCTTAGTTGTTTATTTTTTATTTTTTCTATTATTGGTTCTTGTTCTGTTATTTCTCTAATGTTTTCGTATTTCATTCTGTCCCATTAAGTTTTCCCCGCAATTTTTCTGAGGTGTTTCATTGCGATGGTGTTAATTTTAGCCTCGTCTTTTTTCCTTAGTGTCCAATTTTCGGATGCGTAGGTTATTGTTGGTAATGTTGCCATATTATGTATTTTTATTTTCACCTTCATGTCAATATCTTTGTGTCCCAGTATTGTTTTGTTTAATGAGTAATATATTTTTGTTGATTTCCTCGCTATATTTGTTAATTCGGCATCTATTTTCCCATCCTCTGTTACTATGCTTCCCAAGTATTCGTATGTTGTTACTCTTTCCAGTACCTACATTGTTTTTACATTTAATTTTGTTGTTCTTCTGATTGTCTTATTGTTGTTTACGATCATACTTTTTGTTTTATATCTGTTCACTTCCATTTTCATGTCCTCGATTTTTTCGGTCCATGCGTTCACTAACTTTTGCATTTTATTTTTACTTTGGGTCCAACACTTTTTAAATTAATATTTATTTGTACACTGTCTTTTAAGTTTCCTTATTTTATTAATTCTTTCTACAGGAGAACTTTCGTATTATCTTATCGCCTTGCCAGTAATGAATTTTGTTATGGCGTTTTATATAATAACGGTACTAACCTAATGCTATAATACAGCATTTAATACTTTTTTGATACGGGAAACAGCAACAAAATTTTAAGTAAAAATTATCGTTGTGAAAATAGGCAATTAAAATTAAAACATTCAGTCTTAATTAAACACTTAAATATCTAAGCGCTAACATACACACTAACATACTAATTTAAATTATATTATACTGTTTTTTTGTTGTTGAGAATTTACTGCATTATATATTAACGCAAATATATTATTTAACTTAATGGGCAACCTTGACATTGCACCTCAGAGTTATAAATAAAAAGTGAAATAACAGAGCACCATAATGATTGCCCATTAGTTATAATTCAAGTTATATAACTTGATGTTCTCGCTAATAAAAAACCATATTTATATGACAACATATTTTACACTCGGCCCTATCATTAAACGAATTTTATTTAGATTGTTGTTCGTTACGTGAGCAGTTTTTTGTTAACACTTCTTGGTGCACCAATGTGAGAAACAAATCGAAAACGTGCAGTACAGATTTCACGGTCCTAATTTTAATTTACCGAGAAGGTCGAAGGAAGACTACACGATATATGTGGTCGGTCGAATTTTATTCGGGCACTTAACTTCCTGGCATAATTTTATATTCAAAATAAAATTTTTCAGAAAAGTATGAAAACTTATTTACAACAGTAACTCAACTAACTTCACTGGAACAAGTATTCTTAAGGCATATACATAGAAACAATTAGTATGCGTAGGTAATGTGATAGACCGTACTTTATAAGTAAGGTGGCTAGACCCTCAAACTTTGTTTTACGGAATACACAGGTCTAGGGCAATTATTACACAGTAAGGAACAGATTTAACAACACTCCTTTATTTTTCGACCGCCTGTACATTTCTCGGTGGTTGGTTCTTAACTACCTAAGCCCGATTGTTCCAAGATTTTGGTCCCTGTTGTCATCCCTTTTTATTGTAGTTGTATCCTTCAGTCTTTCTTCTAAGTACATTTGTACGAGTAGTGTGTTCTACTTAAGATGTACAAATTTATCAACAAATCGTTTGTTAGTTGACAAAATCCACAAACCCTGACGTGTACACTTCAAGTTACAACCGTAATATTTAACCTTAGTTTAAGTTGAAAACCATAAATTGGCCCTTATGATGTGTTACATGGTTTAGTAAAAGATGCAACAGTATTTGTTCCATGTCATTCATTTTACAAGTTAAACGAAATAACATTGAAGTTAAATGAAAATAATTGATGCTAGGCCGGCGTCTTAGTAAATAGGTACTTATATAAAATTATTATTTTTTGTAAATTTTTAAAAAATTATTTTGCATTTTTTGAATATAATATTGCTTGTTTCCAACGAAAGTGACTGTTACATGGGTTTTAATCTTTAAACAGGAATATCGTTAGAAGCATAAGTTCAAGGTGAATATGTATAGCCAATTTACTATCATTATTTATTAATAATATGTAAATGTTTTTCGGATTTCCAATATTACCTAATTAAATAATAATATCGTAAATATGCAGGTTTAATTTATTCTTGATGCATTTGTAAACTGTGTTCTAATATGGCAGCTGTATATTTAAAACAAATTTATATTAGAACGTTTACCATAAATTAGCAAAAGGTAAAAATGTTGGTGTAAAACAATAACGTTTGATATTTCATAATTTTAATTTAAATAAAGTTAACTAAGGTTTTTCATTTCGTAGGATGATACATTCTAATATTAATTAACTTTTGCATTCTGGCATCATAAGTTAAATACCATTTTATGCTCCATCACGATCATGCATCTTCTCATACAGCAGTTTCCACTCTCCAGATTTTGACTGAAAAATAGATAAACGCACCTGACTTAGTAATGTGCGACTTTTGTTTATTTTTTGTACATAAAATAAATTTGCGGTGTAAAAATGTTTGCCTTTGGTAAGAAGATTGGTTGGTAGCTTTTAGGGTGTGGAAAGTATTAATGATTGTTATTATGATTATTTTTATTGTTATTATTATTATTTTTATTATTATATCCGCGAGGTGGTCCCTTTTCGGGTTTCTGTACTGCGACCTATTGGTGTATTGTACCCTCTGTTGATAGCCCCTTAAAGAAGTCCTGGGTTTTTGAAACACTCCAGGATTTTCTTTAAGGGTGTTTTTCTTAACTCTTCTTGGTTGGCTTTTTCTATCCTTAGAAGTCTACGCCGATAGTGTGTGAATCCTTCACACTGGTATATTACGTGAAGAGGAATTTGTTCTTCTTCACCACATCCTCTGCATATATCTGTCTTTGAGAGCCTTATTATATAGAAGTATTTGTTTAGCCCACAGTGTCCTGTGACGAATCCTTTGGCTGCTCTGATTTCTACGCTGCTCATATTGAGCATTTCTTCTGTCTTTTTTTTTAGAGACCATTGACAGGATAGCCTTGGAGTGGGCTTGTCCTGTAACTTTTTTCCAATGAACGTTATGCCCTTGTAAAGGGTTTTCCATTAAGAACGATATGATTTAACGATACAATAAAATAAAAACTATTTTAGATACAAACAAACTTTTTATATTATTTTGAAGCACAGCATATTACATTATGTTTTGAATAACACGTCACTTAAGTGTCCACCTCGACTCGACACGAGCGGATTCGTTTAACCCAATTTTCGAGAACTTTGTGCAATAACTCGGGCCTAATGTCACGAATGCAGCGTTTGATGTTTAATCGTAATTCATCAAGGGTTCTTGGTTTGTTTGCATAGACCCTAGATTTCAAATAACCCCACAAGAAGTAATCTAAAGGAGTTAAATCACAACTTCTTGGAGGCCAACTAACAGTTGCATTTCTTGAAATTATCCTTTCACCAAACTGTTCTTGCAATAGGTCGATAGTGGCATTAGCAGTGTGACATGTGGCACCATCTTGTTGGAACCACATGTCTTCTAAATCAATTTGAGCTAAATTTGGCCACAAAAAATCTGTTAACATTACCCGGTACCGCTCACCAGTCACGGTAACTGCATCTCCTGTCTCGTTTTGGAAACAAAATGATCCGATGATGCCACCATGCCATAAACCACACCATACAGTGACCTTTTGCGAATGCAAGGGCTTCTCGTGAATCTCTTGTGGATTGTTTTTACACCAAAAACGAAAATTTTGCTTGTTAACAAATCCACTCAACCAGAAATGAGCTTCATCTGAGAAGATAATTTTATGCCCAAAATTACGATTCGTTTCAAGTTGCTCTAAAGCCCAAGCAGCAAAGTCACGGCGCTTACGATGGTCAAGTGGCTTCAGTTCTTGAGTCAATACAATCTTATTAGGGTGTAAATTCAAGTCTTTTCTTCTGAGCCCTAATTCTTGAGCACGACGAGAAATAAATAGATACATTTGGAACCTCTTCAACACTATCTCTTACAGCAGCAATGTTCTCTTCACTTCTTGCATTTCGACGTCTTGTTGGTGTTTTCGCATCGCAAAGAGTAAAATCCCTTTCAAATTTTTCAACGATTCTACGAATAGCAAGCACAGAAGGGCGATTATGTGGACCATAGTCTTCGCGAAGTGCACGTTGAGTGTTTACAAAAGAACGTCTGTTTTCATAAAACTTTTGGATAATAACCAAACGTTCTTGAAGGGTGTATTTAACCATGATGAATTGTAAGGTTATAGTCAATACAAATGACAACTATTGACATTTATAACATCTTAACCATGGTTAAAATTTCATTTAAAAATCATATCATTCTTATTGGAAAACCCTTTATTAATATGTCATTAAGACACCGCTTGGTTGTTCCATAGGTTGTACCAACTGCGGGTTCTGGTCCGTTGATGTTGATAGGTGCCTCGTCGCCAATTTTGGCTAGCCGACCTGCCTTCTCGTTCCCTGGTATATTAGTGTACCAATTTAAAATTATTCCTGCATCCTAGCACGTTAAGTAGCTTAAGTATTAATGATGCCGCCCTACGGTTCTCGGAATTTTTAAAGTAACAATCATACATTTAAAAAAAATGTATCTACCTCATTTCCTTTGAAGTAAACGCTTGCTTCATAAATGCATCGGTAACACAGCTGGGAGTCCTTTTCCGTCAGCCTCTTCATTACGTTCTGCGATACCTCTTGAATCTGCTCTACAGCGTCAAATCGTTTCCCTTTGAGCTTCATTTTAATTTCGGGTAACAAAAAAAATTTCGCGGGGGCTAGGTCAGGAGAATAAGGGGTTTATACCATTCTCATCTTGAGGTGGAAATTTCACTTTCGGAAGCATTTGGATGGCACCCCACGTATTATTGCTAACGAGAACACAGTTAAAATAACCTTGTTGTTTATGTTCATTAAATTTAGCTTGGTGCTTGTATAACAGAAATGCGTTTCTTAATTGAAACTCTGCATAATAATTTTCAATAAAATTCCAATACGTAACGCAATAATGTAATATTTGGTTTTTCATCTGTCTATGTAGAGAAATATCGCTATTACGCAATGGTTAATAAAAAAAACAGTAATTGTCTTGATTTCAATGACGTACACGAAAAGCTGTCTCAATATTTATAGGAAAAACTTTTGACAGCCTTTGAAATACTACGATTTTTAAACTGTTATTAATTATTATTATTGACGGCAATTGTATCGATTTATAAACTAAATGTTAACTGACATTGTAAGTTTTTTTTGGTTGTCATTTTTTTATACCTTGTACGAAGTAGCAGCTTTGTTTACGGTGTACAATAAAAACTAAAAGCTCTTACGCGGTAGCAAGTTTACAACAACAAAGTTAGCAAAAAATTAACATTATATCCGCCCACGCGATAGGCTTCTGTTAATCTTCGCTTGTCAAATTATTGTAATCAAATTATTACAACAGCGAATTGATTTAAAAATTAATTTTATTCAAGGTCGAAAATTAATTTTGTTAATGGGAAGACAAATTGTTATTTTGTGGCTGCGTCATTCGTCATTAGGATTATGAATGCGATGCGAGTTTGTTTGAATTTTTGATTCATAAGGAAGTAGAAAAATATTTGTACTGTAGTCATGTTTGAGCTTATAGTTTGGTTTTGGTTTTCATCCGATCTAAAACGTTTTGGCAATTGATTCAAGAGAAAGTGAAATTTAGAACATCGTGAAAACATCTCCACAAAATAGACAATCGAGAGTAGCAAAAAAAATTAACAAATTTTAGTCTAGAGGTAAAAGAAAAATGTATAAAATATATTAGGGGTAGCCATAAGTACTCAAATATTTGATTATGAAAGTGAAATTTAAGTATCAAAAGAAAGTTTGCAATCTTTTTTTATAAGTTTTCAATATCTTTCTTTTAAAAATATGGTCGCTCTGTAGAATAATATTAAATTCCAGGGAACTTTGGACAACAACTACAGATTTCAAATTTTTATTTGCCAAAGAATGCCCGAAAAGTCTGTAAAATATAAATAGAAATAATTTTTTAATCAGCCTTTTACCAGGGCAAACCAATGTAGGTAATTTTATTCCCTATTTGCCACGTTGTCTCCACTTAGCCAAGTACCTATTCTTAATTGACGCAAACAACTTACTTGGGCGAACCACTATACCACGATAGTTGAAAGTAAAACTTGGCAAATGAACTGTTGCATTAGTCCTAGCGGCATTCTTAACGGTTACTCTGAAAGACTTTAATTAGCTTCAGTGAAATTTTTAAACCTTTGCAGTCCTCAATGAATACTGTTTTCGAGAATGATTATCCCTTCTCGATAAAGAGAGTAATTTGAAAAACTCTTCGGTATTTTACTGCTTGTTTATATTTTTTTTAAACTAAAATGTTTTTTGAACTAAAAGCTTTTCCGTATCTTAATTAATTTATTTTTCAATGTGTGTACCGTTCGTCGCCCTGCACAGATCAAGGAGATGCTTAATGTTCGCGTACATTCCTTGGTACATTTTCGCAGTGATTGTAGGTAGCTAACTTTGATGCGATTCAATAAAGTCTTTATGATTATGAAATAATGAAGTATTTTACAATGTACCTGGTAAAAATTCTAAAAATATAGAAACAGTGGTTAGTAAAGGTGAAATGATTGGTTTACGAGATACGGCATAATTTTAAAAATATTTTTTATGTGCGATAATGTGAGATGGGGTACCGTCTTGTTGGGGGAGCAAGTCTTTGTGTTCTTTAAATTTACGATCTTGGAAAAATACCAAAAAGCTCTGCAATTGTTTTTAACCTTTGGCCATAGTGTTTGTTTTCTTTAAGTTATACAAAATTGACAGTTTCGGTTCACAGGAATTCTACTCAGATACCAACCTTTATTAAGTTGATCTGTTTGTTAGTTTCTCCATTACCGTTTAGCTTTACTTTTTCAGCAGTGTCACCTACTGTAAGATACATTATGAGTTAAAAGAAGGCGATGATTTTGCTCATAAATGTCTTCTTAAGTGTTTTATTAATACCATATAAGTAGTACATCCACTAGATGTTGCTGTATTACATATAGCATTGTCATTCGCATAGTCTAAATCAGAATTTTATTGTTTTATTTTTGGCTGATTTAGATTTTCAGTTGTTTATTACAAATATTTTAGTTTAGTACATGAATATTTATTTATTTATATTTTTCCTTTTTTGTAAAATCTTATTTACGAAAAGATCCTTTACCTGTCAAATTTGCGTTTTCGACCAATAACAAACTCAGATTTCCAAGAAACTACCAATAAACATAATCATACACTGATAATATCATTTTCGCAATTAACAGATTTTCATGCTTTTATTGAGTTTGTGATTGGCCGAATATATAAATTTGGAGAGGCAATTAAATATTTTGGTCTTGATAATTTTTTGACGAATTTCGGCGACCAGTAGCGTTACTTTAATATAGAATTAACCCCATCCCTGACGCACTCTAACCGTACTTGTAAAATTTGACATCATTCATTTAATTTGACAGGTAGGTTAGGTGGAAGATATTTTCTGACAAAATATAACTTGTGTGCATTGCAAATAATCTATAATTTTTGAAAAATCTTCACTCCTGCAAGTTGAATAGAAAAAATCACTCGTGCACGAGCACTCGTGTTTTTTCAGCTCAACTTGCATTCGGGCATATTTACCAAAAATTAACTATAATTTTCAATGCACTAAGGTAGTTATATTACTACTGATAATAAAATTCTCAGTTATAAATTAATTAAAATGTAAAATGCAAATTGATAATTACATTGTTGGATTACAAAAAAAAAAACAAACATTTACAATGTCGACTTTGTTTGCCAGTATCTGATGATAAATTGTCTTTGCAAATATTGTGTTAACTGAATAAGAATCTCATCGCAATTAAGTACATCATACGTTCCCATGCTTAGTCATATTCATCAAAGGATATAGGCTTAATGTTTAGTCTCATATTATTCCTATATCCTCATTATGCATCTGCCTTATTCAGTTGGTAATGCAGCGAGTAAAGCTATTATAGTACACGACGATCAACCAATATAACAGGTGTTAAATACCAGTCGCAGAGAAACTTCCATAAGTAAGTGATGTAACTAACGGCTACCTTTAAAATGAACTAATTTCAGTACATCTCCATGTTAAAAAAGAATTAGTAGAAGAAAATTATTGGCCACGTACTAAAATACTTAGCATTCATTATCCTGTGCTAATTAGGGCTATAATATTATCTTTAATTTTTTGTTGTCTATACAGGGTGTTTGAAATTCGAGTTTAAGCATGGGGATTTCGCTTATTATAACAGCTAGAGTATAGGTTTAAATATGGTTAAGTTAATAAATTTGGTGCTCATTAATAATCCGAAGAGAAATTGGAAATATCTCAAATGGTACCCGAAAAAATTACGAAAAACCGAAAAATACGATTTTTGAAAAATATTTTAAATGTGTAAATACATTGCCCAAGCAACTTTTTAAGCCGAATCGGATAATAATAATAATAAAATGGCTTAACACCTCTTGTGGGGTTGCGCCGCATTCTTGCTTTCAAGATCCGTTTTGTGGGGTGGATCACTCCCCCCCGTCACTTCATTGTTTTCATACTTATTTTTCTCCACTGTTCCCTGTCCTTGGTTTTTTCCTTCCATCTGACGATTCCAATCCTGCGCAAATCTTCTTCCACTTCCTTCAACCACCTAGATCTGGGCCTTCCTCGTCTTCTCCTACCGCCTGGTTCCCATTGTAGCATTGATAGTGTTATTTCATTTGTTCTCATTCTCCATACATGCCCCAGCCACTTTATTCTCTGCATCTTTATTCTTTTTACTATGTCTTCACCCTTCAATTCCTTCATTATTTCGTGGTTCATGTATTGCCTACATTCGCTTTCATTAACTTTTATTAGCCCTAGTATCGTTCTCATGATTTTCCGTTCCACTATTCTCAACTCCTCCTCTTCCCTTTTCGTCATTGTCATTGTTTCTG
This sequence comes from Elmis aenea, assembly GCA_947652605.1. Classification (NCBI taxonomy): domain Eukaryota; kingdom Metazoa; phylum Arthropoda; class Insecta; order Coleoptera; family Elmidae; genus Elmis; species Elmis aenea. The sequence goes on along the minus strand of OX393578.1, from coordinate 11,703,480 downwards.
CTCCATACATCATCACCGGCTTTATTATTGTTTTGTAGATCCGAATCGGATGATCACAATTTTTTTTCAGGCCGATTCGTTTTGTTTTATGACAACCAACTTTATTTTTTCTTATAGGCGCGATTTTTGCCGTTTTCATAATTATATAGATTTTTTTCTGAATTGATGTATCACTAATGGTATTTTACTACTATATTCATTGTCAATTTGTTTTGACTACAATCACTATAAATCTGGTAGGTCGGTCGTTGTAGTTTATGTCGTTACCATGACAACCAAACAACAAACTTAAAAATGTTGAAAGCCTACAAGGTGCTTTTCATGATAATAAATTCGTATAAAGAACTTCAAAAACAAAGAAAAACGCGATATGCTGCGAATTTTATATTCATTGAATAAGAATTCTACTTGTTTTGTAGAAAAATTTCCGAAAAAAGACTATTTTTCTACTTTAGACAGAAAGTTAAGGGTATATGTACAAAGCATGTAAATAATGTATTACAAAACTTAAAAGAACGCTATCCTAAATTTAACAATAACGTAAAAGCCTATATAAAAACTGAAACAAATTAAAGATGTTCAAATAAATTTCCTCCTTCTTCAATGCATATCTAACTGCAAACGTTTCTTAATGTTTAGGACCCTCGCTATTGTTCTTCAGGGAATTTCCCGAATGTTCATTTTTATGAATTTATGATGATGTTAAGTACATTTTAGTCTGTTGATTGGTTGTCATGGTAACGACATAAACAACGGGCTTACTTGATTACTTGATAGTGATTGTTGTTAAAAGCGAATCTTTTCAAATTTGACAATGAATGAAGAAGTAAAATATCATGTGTGAATTTAGAATTTTTTTAAAATCTAATTATGTAAACGGCAAAAATCGCGCCCATAAGACGAGCAAAAAGTTATTACTTATAGTACTTTTAGGTTTCAGTATTCCACAGGAAGTTGATTAATTTTACGTTAAAGTTAAGCTCAATTATCCATCTAACACTTTAAGTTCTTAGAGGTGATTGGATTTATGCGATGATATGCAGGTACACGGCATTTAATTATCAAGCAACCAAGTTTAAAAACTATCCATCTAATGTGTATACAGATCTAATAATTAATGATTTTTCGCTAGATTACTTTGATTTGCTGTTGATTGCTAGTTTCAACGTTACACCTGCTAATGCCTCCTAGCATAGATTATTTTATCCTAGGCAATCTTAATTTAAGATTTTAATCTCATGATTTTCCAAGCGTATCTTTGAAATAGTCTGGTTATCAGCGGTAACAAGTGCATCAAGGCATGTCGCTTGCACTATGAATCTAGTAGGCGACATAGTATCACGCACAGTTAGCTGCGTGCCTGTGTGAGTTTGTTAAGACAACGGCCAATCAAACGACAGATCTCCGCGTATATGTGAACTGCGTTATAAGCTACGTAACACGGAGTTATTTGGCGAGCCGCTTTGAATGCTAAAATCATCTTGTCGTCATGACCATTGAGAAGTTGCGTAGTTAGTACAGTGAATGACACTTTACAATGACTTACTGAAGTTATCCTTCTGTAATTACATCAAAAATTGTACGTACTGCGTGTATAATTACAAACGCAAACATTTGTTGCGATGTCAATTATTTCCTTGCTAATGAAAACTCATAGAGTACAACGAAATCTTGGAAGATGCTTTACAGATGGATGCGTATCGTGGGAAGAAAATAATGTCCAGATAGCTAGTGCATAAAAATGGTAACAGGAGAGAACCAAGTACTTGGAAACATGCTTGCTATCTTTGCTGTTTGTTACATAATATTTATATGTTCGCTATGTCTAACGTTGCGTCAATCGATTTCACTAACGACAGATGTCCAAAAATTACTTCCGCAAGGAAAACGCAGTGTCATTCATTTCAAAATGTATTGTTTAATTATTTGGGGTCATAAAATGTTTTATACATAATGCAATTTGTTGTTAATAATATAGTTTTATTTTAGCGATACAAATATGCTTTATTAAAAAGATAACTGGCAATTGCATTACGCATTAAAACCGTGTGGTCATATTATGCAAAATTAAGTACATGATTTTGAACCATTTTAAACTTAAAAACCCACAATAACTAATATTTATTATACAGGGTTAAGAGAAAGTCCCAAAAAGGTTGATTATCTTAGTTATTTTGAAACTTTTTTTTGTAGAATTTGGCTTGAATATATGGTCGAAAACAAAGAATTTGTTGTTGATAATAATGATATTTAATTTTATTTTTAATTTCGAGTTTAGTAGGAAATTATCCCAACTCGATTTTTTTAAAGGGAATACTTTATAGGAGTATATTTTTACATTTTCGGAAGCAGAATAAAAAACTACATTGAGAAACATCACCATCAAGGATTTTATTTTAGAATAAATGTACAAAATAATTTTAAAAATTAAACAACTCACAATCAAGATGCATATAATGTAACTACTGTCAGCTTGTTGCCAGATTTTATTGATTTTGATAAGCCGTGGGTCTTGCGCCTGGCAACGCTCTTATTAACAATAAAATTTAACGAAAAACTGACAGTGGTTACATTCACCTTGATTGTGAGCTGTTTAATTTTTTAAATAATTTTATACATTTATTTTTATATAAAACCTTTATAATGGTGTTTCTAAATGTAGTTTTTATTCCTAAAATGTATAAATATATAGGGCGATCCATTTAAAAAAGTTAAGATGGGGTAATTTCCTGCTAAACCGGAAATGCAAAAGAAATCTTTAAATCCTTTACTTTTCGACCATATATTTAAGCCAAATTTAACAAACAAGGTTTGAAAATAACTAAGATAATCAACCTGGTTTTTAATATTTACAGCTACGATTAAAGTGTGGCAACCTTAACTAACGTCTTATATCTTTTAAATATTTAACAAAAGTACACTGATTTAATCAATAAAATAGTAAATTCAATGTTTTTGCTTCGTATGCAATTCAAAATATTTTCTCTATCCCGCAAGTATTCACTATCAAGTATGTCAATTGCCGCGCAATCATAAGATGTAATTTTCTCTAGGACTATAAGTTATTGAGAGTAAAATATTTTATAATATTCTGAAATTTTTTATGCAAATACAAAACCTGCCGGCGGAAATATTAGACAGAGTTAACTGTCTAGAATTTCTGAATTATAGGGGCGGCACGTAGCTACACAAGGTACTGGTAATCCGTCGAGACTGCTTTTAAAAACCTTTAAATTAGAAGAAAATAACAGTTATATTATGCACCACGCATACATTTCGAGGCAATGGAGGGTTTACCCACACGATCGCCGCAATGGTCCGAATACGAAATGGGCAAATACACTTACAAAAAATTAAATAATCCTCTTACGTCCGCTTGTGTTACTGTTGGCGGTAGTCTTCGGTAATGTTGCGTAGGAACGCCGAGCAAATAAGCAAAAATATTTATGAGGTATCGTGTTAAACGAACTGTCGGCTGAATACTGTATCAACCAGAATAACGACCTTTGAGTTTTAAAAGCCAGCGCGATAGTTTATTATTACTATGATATAATTATAATTATGCGTGACTAATTACAGAACTCCCATAACCAATTGTTAAAAAAAAACTAACCAAGCCCACAAGTAATTAGTAGAGATTAACTTTTGCTTAATTAAATTTTTTGTTCCGAAATTTGTACAAACTCCAATTCAATTAGATACTTGTGTGTTAATAAACCCAAACAACAATGATAAATTTATAAGTTTATCTTATTTGGCTTTAATCTATTGCCATTTGTTTTTAATCTCAAATGCAGTATTGCATTATGTTCTAATTGTACAGGGTGGACCAAATTCAGATGTTTTACGGAGTATCTCGGTTACCGTAATAGTTAGCGAAAATCTGATATTCGTCTCTTGGGCCATTTTATTGAGAATAAAACGCGTATGTTATCAGATTTTTTTATCGCTTTCCATTTTGGCACTACAGACGAATTATGAAATTACATCATTTTTGAAAATCACTATAACTTCTTTATTTATTAGAATAGAACAAAATGTTATGGAGGTTTTTTTATACAGATTTTTATGCTTAATTTAAAATCAAAATTATTTTTTTAGCGACCTTGACTTTCGGGATATGAAGTAAACTTATATTTTTTTTATACAGAAACCTTAGGTGGCCATGACTACCTATATGAAAGATACTTTTTTCTTCCTTTTCAAAAATATACAAGGTGTGTATAAATTGGCGGAAGCGCTGCACGTGACCATGTTCTTCGTAAAATTCTAAGTCGAAAATCTTGATACAAAAATGTTGTACCATGCTTCCTATAGTCTCAGGAACCATTTAAAGAAAAAAAATGGCAACATTGCATACATTGATTTGCGTTTGGACATTTTTTTATCAGCAGTTTTTACTTAGGTATTTACAATTTTTGTTCGAACTGAAAGCCTTCAGTTCGTAAACATAGCTGCAAACTTTTGGGTATCGTAAAACACAAACTAGAAATAATTACGAGAAAAACAGAGATGACAGCTAATGACAATGTTGCCATATGTATTATTTTCATTCAAATCAGTGATTTACATATTTTCAACACCAATTTTTGAAAGGAAGAACACAATATCTAGGAAAAAATACTATTCGAAATTTAGTTTTATTCCAAATTGCAGCTTTTTCATTTGCAAGTATTAAATAATAACGCTTATTCAAGGACTAAATGTCAAAACATTGAGGACCTCTTGCAGACACAGCATGCATGGTACAACATTTTCGGATCAAGATTTTCGACTTAGAATTTTACGAAGAACATCGCCATGTGTAGCGCTTCCGCCAATTTTTACACACCCTGTATATTACAACCTACAATTAAAAGTGCAAAATATTATTCAAATCTAAGATTTTTATACCATCACTTGACGAATTTTATGATAAACAAATTGACAATAAACTTTTTAAAGTATGTGCAGATATACAAGATGTTTCGATATAAATTGCTTATTCGGGGCAAATATTTAGCTTATTAATGAGTTAAAAGAATATTAAACAGTACTAACTAAAATGTATGAAAAAATTTAGTAGTGAAAATTGAAAATAACGTATCTGAATTCGCTTTCGAGATATAGTCCAAAAATTTATATTTTGTTTACTTAATATGGTTTCTTAACTTATCTGTTATTAAATATAATAGAACCGTATCACTTACCTTTTATTTGTATTTTTAAATTAGGAAGATAATGGTATATCACATTTTATACATCTTCGCTTCAAAAATGTATGTAGTGTACCTCAGTGGCGTACGCAAGGGGGGTATTAGGGGGATAAATTACCCCAAAAGTTTGAAAAGAACTAAAACTATAATCACCACATTTCAAAATTGCGCGACAGACTGCTTTTCCATACATAGGTATAAAATATATTATCTTTGTTATATTTTACTCATAAATGCTATTTTTGGTTTAAAATTGATTTGACCACAATAGTTCATATCTAAGGCCACACATCATAAAAAGATGTATTTTAGTAGAGTAAACCCGGGCAAAAGTCCGCACCGGGGTAAAAGTCCTATTAGGGATAGCAAGGACTGGAGAGTTAAGAGAGAATAGGTTTTATTATAGGTAGTTGAGATACATTATCTGTGATGGACACATACAGTTCTAGCTTGATCGGCAGTTAAACCGCTGCTTAAATTAGCTAAGTGTGAAAATGCTTGGCTTGTTATAGTTTTCGATGATCTTTTATTAGGCAGTGATATTTAAAAGTCTCTCACAACCGGCATGCAACTTTTTTCATATAAACACCCTCCATTTTAGCTACACAATCATGTCGCCAAACGTGTCCTAACTTAAACTAAAGATGCCGTCATATTGCTTCTATCGTAATTAGCACGCATGGGGGCAAAAAGCCGCAGTCTTGACTGGGGTAAAAGGCCGCACACGGGCTTTTGTCCCGTCTATTTAATTTGGAAAGATTCAAAGCCACATTTACGTCTGATCACGAAGCAAGTTTGGCTGCACTGTAGATAGATAGATGGACGTAAGGTTCTACGGAATTACTAGAAAAAAATTCGGCGGTTGGCTTTTGACTTTGCTTCGCAAAATAACATCGTAAACGATTTTAATAAGGTGTGGCGGGAGACGACTGGACCAAAAGTTTTTTTTATCTCGACACAAATTTTCTTTTAAACGCCCAAAAAGACAAGCGTCGGAAGGATTATAGGTTTCAATAAAGTCCAAATAGAAAGATTCTACGATAATTTAACGAACAGCCATGTGAGCGAAGGGGAAAACGAAAATGTTTGCCCAGGTTGTTAAGAAATATATGAAGATCCACCAGTCGAGGACTAGATTGTGCAGTAAATGCCACAACTAGTGGCACGAAAGTTGCTCAAATTTTGAAACCGGCAAGTTCGCCTGTGATTTTTGTTGAATTCGTCAAATATTTTTTGTGTTCTTTTAAATGTGATATTTTTTTAAATTTTGTTACAGGACTGAACTTTTATTTTGTATTTTTGAAGAGAATTAACTTTCATTTTATAAAATAACACACCGTATATTAATGTGTCAAAGATATAAACATATTAATTAGACTAATGCGCGAACGGACTTTTGCCCCATCAATTTGGACTTTTGCCCCATAGGGTGGGGCAAAAGTACCAATCTACATCAAACCATAAAAAATATATTTTTATTTGAATTCGTTACTTTTGGTGGCAACCCATTTTATGATGCAATGAGAAGTGTCTAATGTGTTCATTAAAAAAATTTTGACCAGTTAAACATAAAATTTACTTAGGGAGTTAAGAACGTTAAGTGCGGACTTTTGCCCGGGTTTACTCTACTCACATTAAACGCACCGATATTTTAAATAAAATGGTGTTTTTATCACTTTATAGTTAACGTACTTGTTTTTTTTTCGTGTTATTTTTGTAAAATTTTTAATATATCCAGCTTTATGAAATATTTCTTTTATTAAGAAAGTATAAAAGATTAACAGAATATTTAATTTTCTTACTGTAGAGCCACATCAAAAATTACTGAATGTTTCTGGTTTTATTTTTTGTGTAAAACGATCCCATTTTTAATTTAAAATTTCGTTCTGAAAATTGTAAAAGGTTAAATTTGTTGTATTTTTTGTGTGCTAAGATAGTGGTAGAACGTCTTCGATTACTATTTATGTTATCTTCTTTACAGATGCACGCTAGTTGTATCAGGCCTGAGAGAAATAGTTGAAGAACTGTTTAATATCGGGTTAGTGTCTTTACCAAGTGTTGTTATCTCTGTACGGAGCCGAGTGTAATGACTGTAAGGGCCTGATCCAGTGCATTGCCGTGGACCTCTCACCTTCCACTTCCGCCTTCTAACGAGAGCCAGCCTGACTTCCTGCTCTGACCTAAGGTAAGCAGTGCTTTGTTTATTACGTTGTTTTCTTTTAATAGGTTATTGGAATGTAAATAGAATGTCAGGTGGATGTTAATACGCAGCACCGTCCTGATGTTCTATTTTGAATATAACATCGTGTATAAACGAGGATATTAGCTATAATTTTCAATTACAGTTAACAGTGTCTAAACATACAATTCGTCTTCGGTGGCAAAATTAAATTCATAATCACACAAATACCGTATTCCTTAGAACATATACAGGGTGGTCCACATATTGGGATCTCGTAACTACAAAGAAGTTTAAATTAGACAAATTTTTCTCCTTTCTGAGACCTATTTAGTGATGGTTGTACAGGGTGGGCAAATATTTATACAGGGTGCGCCATTAGTGCGATAAAGTCCATTATTGCCTTAATGTCAACTTAATAAAAAAAAGTTTTTAATGAAACTTATAGTATTTCTACACGTGCATGTTTTAAAATTAGTTTCAAGTATACAGGGGGTTTCATAAAAGTGGGGCGTCACTAAAGGTATTTTTTTAAAATTGAACACCCAGTATATTTTTGCATAATCGAATTCAGCAAGAAAATCTCCATATGACAGTATTTTGTTTTTTTCATTTTTTTGCGACGTTGCCAATTTATCTTAAAAAATCTTTGAATTTCCAGAAAAACAGGGTACAATACTTGTCAAGAGCACAACGTTATGAATAATAATTGGCAAATGATATTTTGCACATACAAAGTCAAAAGGTGTAGTCACAGTCGAAATACATCAAAATTAATTTATATTATACAGGGTGTTTCTTATAGATGTGCCAACTTCCCAATTTTCAAACATCAATAACTTTATTTTTTCAAATGGAACACCCTGCATATTATTACGTCATTTTGTTGCATTTTTGTGTTTCTTCAACTTTTCTTTATACTTACCTATACCTAAAATGAATATTTTCTGAGATATTTACATTTTACTTATTCTTATAAGCGTTATGTAGGAATTTCCTAGTTTTCTCGGAGTAGGCCCCGACTTTGACAATAGAAACAATAATTTCTGTAGTAACAAATGTCAGAGTTAATTGGTGTCAATTGTTAAAACATAAATAAATGAGTATAACATATGCAATATGAATTTTCCAAAAAAGAAATCATTGATACGGTCTACGTTCAGGGTGGCGTACTTTCGATGCCCATACAGGGGGGGGTATTTCGGTAATTATCAGAGATTAAAAAAAAAACTATATTTCGAAAATTAAAAAAGATCAAAAATCTGTTTACGATAATAAATTCCTCTCGAAAAAAGAAATCGAGACTACGTACTTAGTTTTTTTCTATCTCTGATAATAACCGAGATACCCCCCCTGTATGGGCATCGAAAATACGCCACCCTGAACATAGACCGCATTAATCAATTCTTTTTTTGGAAAATTCCTATTAAATATGTTATACTCATTTATTTATGTTTTAACAATTGACACCAATTAACTCTGACATTTGTTACTACAGAAATTATTGTTTCTATTGTCAAAGTCGAGGCCTACTCCGAGAAAACTAGGAAATTCCTACACAACGCTTATAAGAATAAGTAAAATGTAAATATCTCAGAAAATATTAATTTTAGGTATAGGTAAGTATTAAGAAAAGTTGAAGAAACACAAAAATGCAACAAAATGACGTAATAATATACAGGTGTTCCATTTGAAAAAATAAAGTTATTGATGTTTGAAAATTGGGAAGTTGGCACATCTATAAGAAACACCCTGTATAATATAAATTAATTTTGATGTATTTAGACTGTGACTACACCTTTTGACTTTGTATGTACAAAATATCATATGCCAATTATTATTCATAAGGTTGTGCTCTTGACAAGTATTGTACCCTTTTTTTCTGGAAATTCAAAGATTTTTTAAGATAAATTGGCAACGTCGCAAAAAAATGAAAAAAACAAAATACTGTCATATGGAGATTTTCTTGCTGAATTCGATTATGCAAAAATATACTGGGTGTTCAATTTAAAAAAAATACCTTTAGTGACGCCCCACTTTTATGAAACCCCCTGTATACTTAAAACTAATTTTAAAACATGCACGTGTAGAAATACTATAAGTTTCATTAAAAACTTTTTTTTATTAAGTTGACATTAAGGGCAATAATGGACTTTATCGCACTAATGGCGCACCCTGTATATAGGGGTGTGATCGTCAAACTGAATCACCCTGTATACTGGAAATTGTCTACAATGTAGAAGTTTATACTAAATTATATGTAATTTATTTGTTCTTTACAATTTTTTCCAAAAGTTGACTTACACCACATTCATATTAAACGGTCCAATTGTTGCGTTGCAAATAAAATGAAATGAAAAAAATTGTCGTTAAATGCAAAGCTTAGGGTGTGACTGCTATTAAATTCTGTTGAAATGCATCCATTTTTCAATACATCTGGTTCGCTCTATTTACAATGCATTTCTGTATCTAATGCCAGGAGATATTTAAATATTATGATATAATTCTTAACTAGCCTTTCTAAATTGACAGATACCCTATGCTTTCTTTCATGTGCCATTTAACATTAAAATATAATATTGAAATTGCCTATATTTCACAATGCAATTTATGATTTGTTTAGTGGGATTAGGAACGATAATTAATTATTAAAGTATGAAATTTGTAAATTTATTTTAATAGGGCAACTGTAGCCTACCTCAAATGAATTTATTAGCTATATTTTTGAGTTAATTTGGTACGTGCTATAGCCGGAAACCTTATAGCGTTAAAGCAACGAAAATGGTTTTTAAAGTAGGATACAAGTTACACTGTAAAATAGCCTTTATATATCGAATGAGTTGGAATTTTTACGAAAAGGGATTTATAAAATATTTGTTCTGTAAATCGCGATAACAAGTTTTAGTATGAAAACAATGAATAATTGTTATTTGTATGTATTAGTTAGTTGCTTTGTGTTTCTAATTATTGATTTATATTTGCAAATTTATTTAGATAAAGTACTAGTCAAATAATGTTGTGCCTCTCATATCTTTTGTAGTTGTTATACATTTATGGAAGAAAGGAAAGTCCATGTAGCATAATCTTGTAAAAAATCCGACTTACTGGGCAAAAAAAAACATGTTATTTTAATACGCGTGTGTACTATGTGTCTTACAAAAAGTAACATTTTTGAAGGAAAACTGGAGAAAATTTTAACTTTAACTTCTGCTAAGACTCAATTTTTTAAATTAATTTTATACTAAAGTACAGTTAAAACTAAAAATAGTGGATTTTATGTAGATGCGGGAACATGATAAAGGAAATGTTTCTTCTAAACCCATTGATCCACAGTCATGTTGCATTTTTGTAATCGGTCAGGTTTATGGATGGGAAACTTCAAGGTTTATATTATTGTTATGTTTCGCAAAAAATAGGTTGTTTACTTGTCTTTGTGAAATTTAACTTTCACATATCGCATTCTGTTCCTTTTATGAATTATCCGTATGATTCAATATCAAGAACATGAGGATCTTGGAAACTGGTAAAGATCAAAGAATGAAAAAGTAGCAACAATAATGTTTGTACGTGATTAGCAGGAATCTTAACTTAAAATTACAAATTATGCCCAGTTCTTGAAAACACTAAACACTCGGAAAAACTCGGAAAAACTTAATTCGATGGGATTACATGGGTATCTCGCTTAATAGTCAAGATAAACGATTAAATTAGCAAAAATGTGCAGTTTTTTGAGACAAACTCAGGACCGTTTTCAAAAAAATTCTATCATTTCCGGTTTTTGAGTTATTGAAAAAAAAGTGTTTTTTTTTGTGTCATATTTATAATGTGTCATCTCTCCGTTATTGTTGTAATTGTCGAAAAAATGTATGAAAATAATTTTTAGATATTTTTATGATAAATTCTAAAATACCAAAAAAAAGTTTTTACGTTTGCCATTAAAAAGTTGTGACACAAACTTACCTTTTTTTTTTTAAATGGGAGCTATAGTTGGCTATGGCCTATTTGAATTCCTTTTTTTTTTCTTATTCCAAATATATGAGGATCGACATATTTATTTTCAATAATACGCAAGTTACGAAGCTTTTTCGTTTTTTTTTTGAAAAACAGGCAGTGAAAACAAAAAAAAAACAAACAAGGTGTAAAAACTTTTAAACTCATTTGGTACAAGTTACAAAAGTTTTTTAATTTGTTGTTGGAATAAACATTATAAATATTTGAGCATAAGACAACAACAATATACTACATAACAAACTGCTGATTCCGACTATATTGTTGTTTATCTTATGTTCAAATATTTATAATGTTTATCTCAACCACAAATTAAAAACTTCGGAACTTGTACCGAATGAGTTTTAAAACTAAAAATCTTTGTAACTTGCGTATTATTAAAAATAAATACATCAACCGTCATATATTTGGAATCAGAAACAAATAAGAAATTTAAATAGCTCATAGCTTCCATTAAATAGAAGGGAAGTTTGTGTCATAAATTTTTGACTGCGAGTGTAATTTTTTTTATGGTACAATCGAATTTTACATAAAAATATCTAAAAATAATCTCCATAAAATTTTTCGATGTTTAAAATCATGTTATTTTAATTTTTGTTAGGGCTTTAATGTAAGTTTACTAACCACTCGCTTGCATTGCAGCATGTCCCGCTGCCAAAATGCAAAATGCTTAATTAACCGATTATTGCTCTAGAGCAGATCTCGTGACAAAAGGAGTAAAAAAAAAGATATTTAAAACAATAACGAAAATATGGCACATTATAAATATGACAGTTTTTTTTTCTAATAACTTGAAAAACCGGAAATGAAAATATATTTTTGAAAACGGTCCTAAATTTGTCACAAACTGCACATTTTTGGTAATTTAACCGTTTCTCTTTCTTGAATATTAACCAAGATACCCATGTAAACCCATAGAATTTGGACCACCCTGTACCTTGGTATGTGAGCTTTGGGATGATACAGGTGTTTTCTGTTCTGTATAGACGTTTCATCCATATTTTTCTTCATTCCTTTATTTGTTGTTTAAGCTGTGTATGTGTTCATATGTTAAAAAGGTGTACCCTGTGCATAAAGACGATTTGAACGTCGTTTTTGCATTTATATTGTGAGTATTATATTACACCCATCCATCCACTTCATTTACTGACGTATACACTTCGTTGAAAGTTAACAAATTGTGTTTAACTAATTCTTATGCAAACATTTTACTCCTGCTGCGTTTATATCGTGGACAAACACGAATGAGGTATTATGTATTTTTAGAGCGTTAGTAACAAGTTGTAGCTACTAAATGAGATGGAGCATTAAAAGTACACACTCTAAAAAACCTACGCCCGTTTCACGTGGAGTCGAGATTTGAATGTACAAATTACAACGGTATTTATCATTTCTGTTTATATTAGCGGTTGCATAGCAGAAATGTGCCTAGTCACAAAACTCCCCGTCTGCTGAGCTATTTTACTTTCACTTTAAATTGCTTATTAATTCGCTCGATACAATAGTTAATGTAAACCGTATTAGCACACGAAAAACTAGATCATGCCCAACAATAATTTGAATACGTTCTAAAGAGACGGAAACGTATGTACTTACTAACGTTTAGCAGGTCGAACATGAATACATACATTCAAGATTTCGTAATCTTCCACTTATTTATTTATTCAAAACACTTAAGTGTTGGGACAAAGTACAAATATTCCTAGCTCCCGTCCCAACAACAGATGGCTACAAATTTATTTTTGACAAATGATGAAAGTCATCCATTGTCGTTTAAGCACCAACAGGATTTAGAATTATTCTGCTTAGTATTCTAGGGAAACTTCAGTAAAATAACTAGAAGTACATTGGGTATAGAATAACGGTACACTTAGAATATATATTTACTTATCAAATACAAATATTTGGTTCTTTTAAGGTCTGGTAAAATGGCTACGGTTTGCTTCTGGTGGGCATCACTCCCACATAATTATTCATGTTTATTATAACTTAATGAAATAATTATGTCCTTGTGCTTAATTGAGCGAATATAATTTTTAACGCTGCCGTATTATAATATATTACACTTGTAAAACAATAAACACCGCAATTCAGGTATAAGCAAACAAGGTCGTTACCAAACATGTAACATCCGATACACCAGTATATTTAATTTGATATGATAAAAACAAATAATTTTTTGTTTGACTTAATAATTGAAATGAAAATAGTACAATATATTTATCACATGAGGTTAGATTTTATTTAGTTTTATTACAAAAATATTGAACTAAAATAAGCAGGATTGTGAAAAAGAGCAACAAAATTTGTTTATTTATAAGGATAATTGAACTATGAATTCATGTATGACTTGTTTATAACACGAGTTCAAATAGCTTATTATTTACACTGTTTATTAAAAATCAAATGACCTGGAAAGTATCAATTAATATCAATTATTATTGATAATCTTTTTTGAATGAAAAAATAAACTATAAACTTTTTGAAGTTCGATAATGTAACTTTTAATTGTTTTTCTTGAATTGCTTGGATGATTTATGTATGTCAAGTTAATAAGTTTGCTGTAAAATGTCGTGTGTAATACGCAAACTATTCACACATTTTAAACGTCTAAAACTCGGGTGCGTATTATACTCGAGTAGGTACTAAAAAATAAGTAATTTTTGATTAGACTTACACACTTAAACTAAACAAACCAATCTGCTTTCGCGAAACATATATGTACACAAACACAAAACATTTAATAGGTTTTTATAATAGCAAAAACATCAAAGAAAGAAGCATACTATAATAAAAAAACTATTAAAGAGTCAGTAGAAATGTTTAAACTTAAAACTGCAACTGGTTTCGCATTAAGACGAGAAATACTTTAAATGGGCGCACTCGAACTGCAGAAATTTTAATCACTTGTACTTAAGTACCACTCGAACTGCAGAAAGTAATTGAGCATAAGAGTTAAGCCGATACACGAACTGCAAAAATTCTTTAATTATACTTTTCCTGGAATTTCGTATTCAGGTAAGCGGTCAGAAATGTTTAGAGTATTCCTAAATATTCACCACTTGAATTGAATGAAATTAAAAAAAAAATAAACGAGACATTTTATTAGTCAATAACATACACATAGCAATAATTACTTAATATAAAATTTTTACAGTAGGAAAATATAACAACAGCATTTAACAAAATCTACTCGAGAAATCAAATTATCTTTGTATTGTTCAACATTTTTTTCTAAATATACCGGGTGTAAGTGAAGTGTAGTACACCCCCTTTTTTTTCTTTAGTTTTGATTTTAGATTTGTTGTATCCAAAATCGCTTCCTCTTTCCAAAATTGTAAAAATATACAAGGTGTTCCATTTAAAATAACCAAGTTGGGGTAATTTCCGGCGAAACCGGAAATGAAACAATTGTGTGCATGTGCTCAAAAGTCCCGGATTTTTGCATGTATCATGTGTTTAAACTTTCATTTATTTAAAATCAAAACTAATGAAAAAACGGGGGTGTACACACTTCATTTACACCCGGTATATGGCGTTTCTGAACGTTTCTTCGTGGAGTTTGATTGATGCAATGAACACTGTTAATCTTAATATAAGAATCTGCCTGTATGTTTATTAAAGTATGCATAAAAACGTAATATTTACAATTTTCGTGAACAAGCAGTTCTTTTCCACGCTCACTGATCATTATCTTCATTTCATTTACTACCAAAATTTAGCTTGGGTAAATCGAAATGTAAATTAATAGCTAAACACTTATCATACTTGCCGCGTTGTATTTATACCTATAAAATTACCTGTTCATAGGGCAAATTCTAGAATTAATTCTTGGAAAATTAAATTAGGGTCTACCCATATAATCAAGGGTTCGAAAATATTTTTATGCAGTTCGAGTGCAGGAGTAAGGCTCGGTCATAAAAGTTGGCAATGATGGGATTAAAATTTCTGCAGTTCGAGTGCACTGCTTTAAATAAAGGTATTTAACGAATCACTTAAATAATCAAAAAAGTTACATCTATTCATATTTTTGTTAATTTAATTACAAAAAATACTAATGTAATAATTATTGTAAAACACTGCATGGTAATTACATTTAAATTAAGTATTTTGTGTAACAATAACAACTAAGCATCACCATTTGGAATTGTGTAGTTACTCCAACACAGTTAAATCTGTAAGTAAATAATATAATTGGGCTTTTAAAGCTCTTATTTAAAATTTTATTTTCTTTTAAAAGAGTTTTTGCATACTTTATCGAAGTCTAGGAATAATTTTCCAGTCTTCTATTTTATTAAGATAATATATCATTCTCGCTTGAACGTACATTTTATAGTTTAATTTTTGCATATTTACATACCTTACAAAAACGTTTAAATTAATTCATATTTTATATAGCGTGCAATATCTGTTAATTATATTGTAAAATATGTTTATAGCTATTCATTAATTTGAAATAACTTCAATACATAACTTTGTACCTAGCACTCTGTTTTAAAATGTAATTAAATTACATACTTATTATTAATAAATTTAAGTTGAGCATACGTATTTTAATAATTTAAATGCCAGGAAACGTATTTAGTTTGCTTACCTTTCTGGTAAAGTTTATTAATTAATGTTACTGTGATTAGAGAGGCGTTGAGCGTATAAGTGAAATAACCAGACAAATAATTCTGTTTAAAAATTAATTGATGCAAGTCTTAGTCATATAAATAAAAGGCAGTTTTACAGACACAATTTTAGCAATATCCTGTAATAAAGTTTATAGTTCTAGAAAGTAGTTTGCCACGATTTTATAATATGTATTATGTTATGTTGATCTATGGTATTAAATATAAAAACTATAATATGTTGTTGGCCACATTTTAGTATCTAATTGGTGTGCCGGGTAATTTATAAAGCGTTTGTTACCCAATTTTTTGTCGATAATGGATTTAACATTTAAGTATCACTAAAAGGCCAATAAATGCATCCAAGTTTAATTGCCAAAATACTGGGTTTTGATGAATTGCAACACTTTATTCTGCAACTTTAATTGCAATAATTGCTTACCGTCCTGTATTTTTCAAAATAATAATGATAAATCATTTATTAAGTCTAGTTTTCACTTTCATTGCAGAGAAACATTCTTGCGTTGTGTTTTTTTTTTGTATTGTAACAATAGATCATTTACGTTCATATAAAGATTACTTTCCTATTAAATATATACAAAGCATGGATATCAATTACTCATATGCACGAGTATTTAAATGTTTTAAATAAGTTACTAGATTTTTTATATTTTTTTTTGCAGATATTTTTAACTTTATAGATCTATACAGTGTGTCCAAAAGGTATGGAATATGCTGTATATCTCAGCAAATATCCACTTTAGGGAAAAATGTTTTGAATAAAAGTAGTTTGGTACTTACTTTTTCAACATAAGACGAAATTTAATTTTTTTTTCGAATAACAAAAGCGCAATGAAAAACAATTGAATTTTTTTAAATGACAAGGTACCCCTATATTATACTCATTTGATAGAATTTTTTTTTTCTCTTTTTAATGATGCAAAAATTTAGTATCCTTACTTAAGCAACTTTTTGAGAAAAACGCATAAATTATTTTAATTGATTAGTATTTATTTCTAACAAAAACATCATAAGAATTAAAATATTTTGATGAAATCTACAATAACTGTTCAAACTGTGGACCATTTACAACTTGGCAATAATAAACTCGGTTTTTAAACCCGTTTATAACATGCCCAACCATTTCAGGTGTAATTTCTCTAATACGATCTTTTAAATTTTCGATATTCTCCGGTCTCTTAGCATAAACTTAATTTTTAAGGTGACCCCATCATTGTAAAGAGAAAAAATCTCTATCAAATGAGTATAATATAGGGGTACCTGGCCATTTAAAAAAAGTTCAATTGTTTTTCATTGCGCGTTTGTTATTCGAAAAAACAATTTTCTCGGATACCGTCTGAGGTAATGCCAATTTTTCTTCGTTTTAACCAAGTTAAAACCTATACTCTATCTTTTACAATAAGCGAGATCCCTGTGCTTAAACTCGAATTTTAAACACTCTGTATACCTCAATCAATAATTTAAATAATCAGGTATTTCAATTTTGTTTTTAAATAAAACGTATTTAACTTTTAAAAAGAGGCACGCAAAACTGTAGGTACCTACATCATGTTTATGTGTTAAATAACTTCATGCAAATTAACAGTTTTGTTGCCCATTATATTTTAAAATAATGAGATAATATTGTTGTGAAATACACATTTTACGTCGTGGAATTTTCTCAAGATAATTATTTCTTCTTATTTTTTATGATTAATGGGCAGGTTATTTGCTTTTTTAAATATTTATTTACGTGGGTGTACTTAATTTACATTAGATATCCTTTTTTGATTAATTTATTGCGCAACCAACAAATAATTTGCGCCTTGTTGACTATTAAAAGTTTTTGCGATAAATTAGTGTGTTATTTTTATTAGCCGCTTTGCAATAACCTTTCTGAGGTCACTCGCGATGCATGTTATGCAAGGAGTATGCGGTAGTTCACTTTTCCTGTCGCGCTCTAATTCCCTGCTACAATAATATGTATCTACACTGTGTTAACTATAAGTTAGAGATTACTGGTATCGTGTGACAATGAAAACGTGAAATTTTCTACATGCAAATTTAATATCTACCGCAGTCATCGTTTCGTGCCAGTTATTTTGTAAAGTTTTGGTGTTATTATAATCGTTATTTATAAAATATGTTAAATAAGGATTACTTATTTTCGTTTAATGCACTTGAGTTTTGTTGATTAATTTTAAATCCTTGAAGGTTGTCAGTTATGTGCTAGTAAAAATTATTATTACGCTGCACTGTGAAGAAAACGAATTAACCTTTAAAAAATTTGCCATTATTATGCAGACACTGCATTTGCAATGGTGTGTTGAATTTTAAATTTTTATTAGGGTTGAATCGATAGAATTTTACTTGAATTTTAAAATTTTGTAATTCAACATTTTTTTATTAAAAATAGTTAGCAAAAGTGAAGTATTTGATTTGAATAATTGTTAAACATATTTTGCACTTTTAATTGTAGGATGTAATATATATATAATTAGTAAACTTTAAAAGGCATAAATTGCAAAAAATAAACTTTTAGGAAAGTTCCTTCAAATTAACAAGAATCAATATTTACTTACCCGTTTCTCTGTTTATTTCG
The DNA here is from genome assembly GCA_947652605.1 of Elmis aenea. NCBI lineage: Eukaryota > Metazoa > Arthropoda > Insecta > Coleoptera > Elmidae > Elmis > Elmis aenea. The sequence continues at coordinate 11,684,883 of OX393578.1, read as the reverse complement.
TGATAGAAATAAGATTGTTCTAATCTTTTTTTTTTATGTGAAACGTTTTTGTTAACATGTTTTGTTGGCCATTTGTCCACTGCTCCGTGCTCCGCTCCAAACCCCTTTATTATTACATTGTAGTTCTTTGGTTAATTCACAGTTTATGTTTTTATTCTTATTTTTTTTACCGCGAAGGAGGCCTTTTTTTATTGAGGGTTTAAGGACGCTTCGACATTTGAGGTCACTAGCGTTCGGGTGGAGGGGGCGGGGAACAAGGAAAGGGTGGATAAGGTAAGGGTAGGTGGAAGTACTGTCACAGCAATTGCCTATAGTAGGGAGTAGGTAGGGGAAACCACCTGAAACCCCTACTATGACAGACGGCCGCGGGATTCGAACCCAGGACCTCCCGATTTTACTCGCTAGGTTGCATACCAACCAGCCACCGAGCTCGGTGAAGGGGGGCTTTGCTTAAACCATGTCTAAATTCGCTCCTGAATCTATGTGTAGGCATTCTGTTTCGATTACCGTGCCAAATCAGTTGTGTTTCTTTAATTGTATTGGTCAGACTCTTTACTGCGTTGCGTATTTCGTTTCTTATTCCATAATCGTTAGTTGGGAAGACCTTCTCCAGAAGTTCGTTTCCATTGCTCGTACTCTCTTTTTTAAATATTTAGACATGGTCCACAGCTCCGCTCCGTATATAGCACAACTTTGTACAAAAGATTTTAATGCATGGCTTTTGGTTTTTAAGGAGATACTTTTGCCTCACAATACTGAATTTAATTGTCGAGTTTTTGCTCTTCCTTGTCCTAATTTATTTAATATGTCTTTTGTACCCATTACATCTGAAGTTTAAGTAACCTCTAGATATTTGTATTCATCTACAATTTTTATTCTTCCTTTTGAGGTTATAAAGCCCTTATCGGTATTTCCAATTACCATATATTTTGTTATTTCAACATTGATATCCAAACTCCATTTTTTAAATTCTTCGATTCATTTTTTTTATCATGTATTTAGCATCCTGTTCTTCTTTTACCAAAATTATTTGATCGCCGGCGAACAGAAGTGAATATGCGTTCTTCGGCAACTGTAAGTTCCATAGCGTTGCATTTTCTCGACTATAAGTTAAGAGCTAAAACTTGCATGCACGAAGCAGCATTGAAGCTCTCTAGGAACTTAAAAAAAAACTCAAAAACCTTTTGGTGGAAAGAAAAACTGATAACCGAAAAAAAGATCTTTATCAAAAATGGCTTACCACTATTTTTTTTAATGCAAATAAAAAGCACACATTTATTCCTCTTGTTTAAAAAATGTGGAAGAATTGCAGGGCATCCTTCATAAATAATTTTTAATGAATACATATATCCATGATGCCATGAATCACTTTAATATGTAGCCGTATCGTCTGTAGAGATTTATTATTTCACGGTTATTTAAATCTGTAATTATTAAGTTTAAATAATGCTGTGTAGTAAGTCATGTCTTAATACTATTTGTATAACTAAGATGAATTTAATTTTTCACGGTTTTCGACAGCAAATGTATTTGCCCGACAGTGTACTCGCCGCATTAATTAAATAAGTAATTTAAAATTAGTTTCCGCGGCTGACGGTATAATAAAGTGAAATATTTACCACGTGAGACGTATTTAATAAGCCAGTCGTATACAAATACAACTGAAAGTGTGAATTGAGAAAGTTTAAGGTGTTGCTTTTTGGATACGGAAGTAGTCATAGGGCATTATGTGTGTTTAATATATGTCAGGGCCAAAGATAAAAGATAATTCAATTTATTTATTATTGTTATTACTAATAATTTATGGCTCACTCATGATATTTTCATCGCCGGCTAAGTTTCACGAAATATTACTCATTCGATTTTTTATTTGTTGCCTTGCCTCTTTTCTTCGTACGATGTGTGTTTTTATTAATTAATTTCTATTCTTTTACTGTTTTAAAATATGCGAGAGTGCTATATCACGTTTAAATAATTATTTAAACACAAATATCTGAATGTTTTGAGAAATGCAATATAACTACGCAGTTTGATTATTAAATAGGTTTATATTTTAATTGTAAAATGTAATATATTTTAAATAAAAATTATCGTAAATGATGTGTTGCGTCCTATTATTTGTTTGATAATTTCAGTTCTGATTTGTAAATCGATTATCTTGAGGATTAACGAGTTTTAGTCTCTGACATTCTTTTTTGTTTATAATAATCTAAAACAATATGTAAGTTAAAAGTAATATTTACAAAACTTATTTCATGTTTTTATTCCTTTTACATTATTTTGCTGTTTATATACTTGGTTTGTTTTATTTTTACAGTATTATTTTGTTTAGACCTTCTTTTAGAAAATTTAAGGAAGAAAAATATTCCAATACATTTTAAAAAATCAAAAAAACTCCAGTTTTAATATTAAAATAGGATTTATTCAAAAGCTATGAGAAGTTTCGGTCGTACAAAGTATTTTAAACTTATAATATAAATGAAGTTAAAATTTGGTAACAAGTTTCACAAACTAATCTGCAATACCTTTGATATAATGCAAAAGTCCCTACTTAGGTGTTCTTTTATGCAGGGTGGTTCACATAAAAGGGCCATTATTGGAATCTCGTAAACGGTAAAAGAACTACAAATATCTTTAAATTAGACAAATTGTTCCCCTTTTAGAGACCTATATGTATGCTTTAATGTTTTAAGTTCAATAGCACGCTGGATATAGACAAAAATTTAAATGAGCTGTTTTTTTAATCGTTAATAACTCGATTATACTTGATGGTACAAAAATATTTTTGGGGAAAAAGTTGTAGATTTTTTTACGCACTGTAAAATGAAAACATTCATTTGTTTCAATATTGTTTATATTTATGGCACTCTATAGCTTCATAGGGACTTTTTGATGAATTTTACTACCCTGTGTATATTTGAAAGTTATTTTGACATTATAATTAACATCTTTACTAAATTTTGAGCCCACATATCAAAATAAATACATTAAATCGTACATATATTATTGAAAATAGGGGGAAAAAAACTTTTTTATAAGGTCATAGCCAACTATGGTTTCCATTTAAAAAATACAAGTTTGTAATTTAACTAAGAATTTACACAATATTGAAACAAATGAATGTTTTCATTTTACAGTGCATAAAAATAATTTACAATTTTTCCTCAAATATATATTTTTACCATCAAGTATAAACGCGTTATTAACGATTTAAAAATATGCCCATTGATTTTGTTTATTATCTAGCGTGCCATTGAACTTATAATAAAACATTAAAGCATCACTGAATAGGTCTTACAATTAGAGAAGGGAACAATTTGTCTAATTTAAACTTCTTTATAGCTTGTAACGTTTACGAGATACTAATAGTGACCCTTCTATGCGGACTTTTATATAAAAAAAACTAAATATTGATCATCTTATTTCTACAAATCTTGTAAATGTTTAATAGTTTGCATTTTGCAATGTAAGAAGTGATAATATGCGAGAAATTACAATTTATTCTATTGTTAACACGCGTTTTTGCCCTTACTTTAATAAACACATCATGCAGCTATTATTATAATAAACATTTGTGGAATGTTTCTTTTATATCGGTTGTAATTAAGCATGAAATAAGCATTTAAATCCCACAAATTGTGTTTATTGAGTACTATACACGATCACTTAATGTTTTTGTGTAAATATTTACATGACACTCCTTTGATTATTACGTCGGTTATAGCAGAATGTTTAAATTAAATCAGGCGTTAGTAAATAAACAAATAAATAACCCATTATTAGCTGCATATTGATTATGATCCCCCCCCTGAACAATATTTTATGGCAAAATAATTGTCTTATCATGGACATTACGACTTGAATGGTGTAATACAAAATTGTAGATTTAATATTCACCTTCATTCATTTCTTATTTGTCCATATGTGAACAAGTTATTTCAGAATTTATTCGAAAATCACCAAAGTTTTGAAACAAATCAATTTTAAAATTGATTGTTTCGAAGAGTTATCATAAGTTTGACCATATTATGTTTTTTTTTTGTGGAATGATGATGCGTGTTCTCGTACAACAGCTTTAGCTCTCAATATTTTACCTGACACAAAGATAAAAGTAAGAAAGCATTCACTATACTCTCCTGATTTTGCATACCATCCTTACCAATAATTTTTGTGTATACTTATGGAAGTTTTAGTCCAAGAATTTGCTCAAAACAATTGGTACTTTGACTAATAAGCTGACCGTACAGAAACTCACCTATCCTGAAAATATTTCAGCGTTTATTATTTTTTTATGTTAATAAAACGAATAACGTAAATATAGTATTTGGTCAAAGACGTAAAACAAGAAAACCTACCTTTGATCGAGGTAATTAAATGTACGTGGGCATTTGAGTCGTACCCAACAATAATCGATGAACATGGGTAGTGGTCAATAATACATCAGGTGATTATTTTAAATAACTTATTGCTTCTTACGTATCTAGAAACCTGTAAAACCATTAAAGTAATAGCCATATAATAGACGACTTGCTATAATGAAGCGCTTATTTAGTAACAACACCATTCATGGATTTGCTGTATAATTTCAGAAGACGATATTTTTAATATTTTGCTTAAGAACGCCAATAAATCTACTTTACTCACACTGTTGTTATTTTGGAGATTACAGGATTAAACGAATAGGATTTTGCTTTGTACATACATATTTATTACTGCCAAATAACAGAAACTGTTAATCTGCTTCTAGAGTAGGTAACATATAATAACATAAATGTTTTGGTATAGGTACTTCGCTAAAAGATGTGGTTTTCTACTGTATTATACATTTTTATTTCTATTATATTAAATAGCAACAGTTTTTTAGATTATTTGCAAAAACAAAGGTAATATTATCTTTTATTTTTAAAAATAAACAAATAAATAAATGATTTTAAAAAAAACCATAAGGGGCATTATTGTGGTTAAATTATCATTAAATTTCTATAACATAGTTCAGAGATTATTTTTTAGCGAATGAAATGAATAAATAAGAAACAATTAGCTTATGTCACTACAGATTTTATATTTTTGTTTATTTAATTACCTCTAAATATTACATGTACTACCAATTTTTAGATCTATAATTTTTAACAAATTCAAAATGCGATTAACAAATAGCATAAATGATCAGTGGGTGTATAGGTAATAATTGTAAAATATAAAATACAATTATAGGTATGTTCATCAAATTTAAATAAACAAAAACAAACAATTATTTGCAAGTGTTCCAGTTTTTGTTACTTTTAATTTTTAGTTAAACTTGGTTGAAAAAACTGATTACAAAATTAATATATCAATATTTTTGTCATCTGGTAATCAGAAATTCTAAGTAAAAATATTCAGTTATTAACGAAAAGTGTATTTTGCTCCTTTTGTTTAGAGAATAAACAATAAAATAATTGAGCTATACCTTATTACCTTTATAAAAATTAATCTTTTTGAATGTCAACGATATTACACCAAAGTTATTCTTATCCTAGATGCCCCACGGTGGCTTATCAAACAATGAATAGTTTTTAATACGATGATTTTCATTTTAAAAATTAGAAATACTTGCTTCCAAATTTTTTGTTAAAATATATAACTAAAAATTCTGATATTTACAATAATCTGACTAAAAAGTGTAAAAACTTTAAATAGTTTAAATTGCCATTCAGGAAACGAAAAATGTTCTGTTTTATAAAGAATTACAAGTTTATAACGATCTATTAAAAGAAGTTAAAAATGAAACGAATATTATTATAGCTGTATAAAAGAAAAATTTTTAATTTCACTCATTTGGAAATGTGATGTTAGTCTATTGTTTCGAAATATTAAAGGGTTTGTATTTCAGTCAATTTTACCTTACTGATCAAGTCTACTAAGCTACTTAAACGATTGTCATATATAAATCGTTAATAACTCTGTTATATTTGATAGAACAAAAATATTTTTGGCGAAAAAGTTGTAGATTTTCATACGCCCTGTAAAATGAAAACATTCATTTGTTTCAATATTGTTTAAATTCATGGCACTCTATAGCTTCATATGGACTTTTGGATGAATTTTATTTCTTTTAAGCCTAAATATCAAAATAAGAATATTAAACTTTGTATTAGATATCGAAAAGAGGGAAAAAATGCTTTTTTATGAGATCATAGCCAACTATGGTTTCCATTTAAAAAAATGCCAATTTGTAATAATGTCTAAGAATATAAACAATATTGAAGCAAATGAATGTTTTAATTTTACAGTGCGTTAAATAATCTATAACTTTTTTCCCAAAGATTTTTTTGTTTTACAAGCTATTAAAAGTTTATAACGATCTATTAAGAGAGGTTAATAATGATACTAGTATAATTGTAAGGTTTAGACTTAAGCTCAATAGTGGTATAAAAGAAAAATTTGAAATGTCACATATTTGGAAATGTGGTTTTAGTTCATTCTTCCTGGTTTCAAAATATTAAAGCGTTGCATTTTAGTAGATTTTAACTTACTGATCAAGTCTACTAACCTACTTAAACGATTTTCATAATTAAATCTTAATAACTCGGTTGTACTTGATGGTGCAAAAATATTTTTGGGACAAACGTTGTAGATTTTTTAACCCCCTGTAAAATGCAAACATTCATTTGTTTTAATATTGTTCAAATTCATGGCACTCTATAGCTTCATTTTATTTGTTTTGAGCCTAGATATTAAAATAAATACATTAAACCTTATATTGTAGAAAAGAGGAAAAAAAAATGCGGTTTTTATGAGATCATAGCCAACTATGGTTTCCATTAAAAAAAATGCAAATTTGTAATTTATTTAAGAATTTAAACAAGGAATGTTTCGTTTTACAGTGCGTTAACAAATTTACAACTTTTGCTCAAAAATATTTTTGTACCATCAGGTAGGTATAACCGAGCTATTAACGATTAAAAAAAAAAACATTATAGTTTTTGTTTATTATCTAGCGTGCCATGGAACTTTTTTAAAACATTAAAGCATCACTGAATAGGTCTTAGAAAGGGGAACCATTTGTTTTATTTAAACTTCTTTGTAGCTCTTATCGTTTACGAGATCCCTATAGTCGCCCTTCTTAGTGGACCACCCTGTATATGTGAATCATTCGCCTTCTCATTTTTTCCCCCAAAAATAGACACCCCACTTTTATAACATTCGATCCATTTGTATGTGTAAGTTATATAATTGTAAAATAATTAGTCAAACGATGAATAAGTATCTATAACTGTTATAATTATATTAAACTATGACAGTCTGTCTATAATTTAATTGGTCATATTACTGACCACTGACGATCTAAACTTACAGGTGACTAATGGAAGACCTATTTGCCTTTTGAACGTTAAAAAATACAGCAAATTTTGTTGGTATATTGGCACGGTCAGTGCACCGCGAACACCGTCCTACGTGTGTGATTTGGTCTTAGAAGTGTCACGTGGGATTTTATTTAGGTAATTAATGTTCGAGACAGAATAACGAAACCGAACTTGACGAAAGTCGTTTAAAGTAACGTCTGGAATGTGCATACGACACCGATTTTGTCACTGCTTACCCAGATCTACATTTAACTGCGAATTGTACATTTATTACCCGTACGAGCGGTTTAACGGCGGATATAAATAAAATCGTTGTTAAATATAATTTCGATTTGGTTATATATTAGTGAGCTCCGTTCATTGTGTCGTGTATTTTATACGACACTAAATTAAAAACATATTTTTTATGTCATCTAACATTGGCAAATACTGGTCGGGTTAAAATATAATAGCGCCCACAACTACAGCCTACGTCAGAAATGGCGAGTCTGGTTATTATTTTTCTAAACTGGATGTCCTTGCCGCCTAATGACTAAAATGACGAGGTAAATAAGCATGAAAACCAAAGTCAATATTTTCACTCTTTTGTCAAGTAATTGTCGCTTTTAAATACTTCTTCGGAGATATTGCTTCGAATTAACGATGCGAACGGTGTATTTCCATAGTTTAGCTATTTTGTAAATAACCTGGAGATGGATTGTAATTTAGACATCCATTGTTACGAACAGGTGTTTTGTTTAATAACCGCCTAACACGGTCGTGTCAATCACATCGTATTGTATTTTTGTTTCTGCACAAACTCCCGATATGCAAACTGATGCTAATTTATTCTTCGTGAATCTTTGACTGGGGGGCAACAACTAGTGTTAAGCATTTGGTGGTTTGTGTTGCATGTTAATGTATTTAACTTTACAAGAAGCCCCAAAACACCAGCCAAACTATGTTTTCAAAATTAAACTCATTGTTATAATTTTACATAAATGTAAGCGTTTAAAAAAACTTATTTGACGCTTATTTTTTAATTTTAGTGGCACCCCAACGTTTTTTAAAAAATATGATTTAAACCTGTTTAAGACTTCAACATGCCAACACATTATTTTTTGTTTTCGTGTTGTGTGAAAAAATTTAAAGGTGTAATAACCTTTATTTCGTTTTATTTTAGAGTTAAAAATACCAAAACAGCATTTTAAAACACAGGAATTTCAAATTTTAAAGATATCTTTTATTGGCCGAGAAATTAATATATTTGTAATCCGGTTTGTGCAAAGTTATGTGTCGTTAGATGGATACATTTTTGACATCAAAGATGTACGAGCAGCGACAGTAAACTGTTTCATTGTACACTTTGTGTTAATTAAATTTTGTTTTATTATCATTAGGTTTAAAAAAAGTTAATTTGGGGAATAAAAATTAATTTAAAAACTTATCATTTAAAAAATAAGTTGGTGTAAACAAACTATACCAAAATAAGAAAAAAGCACTTCCACAGTCAATGAAGAGCTGTTCTAGTTTTTTTTTTGTTGCAGAAGAAATGTTACATATTAATTGTAACCTAAAAGAAATCAAACATTTATTAAACGTTTGGACAATTCCAATAATGTTGCAGTGGGTATGGGATAATTGATATACAGGGTGTCCCAATTATACACCGCTAAAAAGTAGGCGCATATTCCTGAGTGAAAATGATGACCATTTGTCAAATATTTTGTTATCCGAAAATGCTTCCTTTCAAAGTTAGAGACCTCCAAAGTTGCAAGAAAAAAAAATCAAAAAACCGAATACGTCCTAGCCGTTTAGGCTAGAGCTATCAAACTTGGCCGAAATGTGTGGGTGTTTCCCATTGACTTTGTGGGATAATTAGAAAGAAAACACGTAATTGGAAGTATGATTTATAGTCAGGTTATCCGCTTACCATCTTCAGAATTTTTTTCTCTAGAATAAAATTGAAAATGTCATTCGTCCATAAGAAAGTACGACTTAAGAGGAAAAAATTCGTCTCTCTTTATTTTTTGCCGTAAACGTAGCCGTTTTCGAGAAAATTAGCGCTAAAGATGCATCGACAAACTCTAGTTATACACCTCAAATCTTTTTTTTACTAAACTTAGTTGGCTAATGTTATGCTTGAAAAAAATTCTGAAGATGGTAAGCGCATGACCTGACTATAAATCATACTTCCAATTACGTGTTTTCTTTCTAATTATCCCACAAAGTCAATGGGAAACACCTAAACATTTCGGCCAAGTTTGATAGCTAGCTTAAACAGCTAGGACGTATTCGATTTTTTGATTTTTTTTTCTTGCAACTGGAGGTCTCTAACTTTGAAAGGAAGCATTTTCGGATAACAAAACATTTGAGAAATGGTCATCATTTTCACTCAGGAATATGCATCTACTTTTTGGCGGTGTATAATTGGAACACCCTGTACATATTGCTTATTTAAAAACTGTGAAATTTATTTTTATTACGGTGGCAACTTAAAGATACTTCCTGTTGGTGGCTTTTAACTAAAATGGCCTTCAACTATTAAAATATTAAAATAATTGTAATTGAAAGGTTGCCTGAATAAACAATGACAACATTAAAATTGATATTTATGTAGAACAATACCGTGTGCTTGTATAGATGTTATTAAATACAATAGTGATAATTTTGTTCAACACTAATTACTTAATTTAAACACTTTATTTGGCTGATAATATTTCTTCAACAATATTTTTGAGATTTATAGCTTGTAATTATTTATATACAATATTTTAAAGAGTTTTTATAAATGATTGGTATTGATTTTTCGTTAAATGTTTTGTTTTGACACCCATGTTGATTATTGTGGGTTGATTATTAACTCCGTGCTTGTTTGTGGTTTAAGAATTAACTTTATAACTGCAATAGTTTACGAGATATTTCAAAAATGGCACAATCAACAGTCTTAAGTCTGTTTTATACTATACTATTTTTTCGTTTAAGAAAATCGTATACGATTTTCTAGTACGGTGTCAATCAGAAATAAAAAATCTTGAACGAAAAATTCGTACGAAATTACTACATGCCCTAAATGCGTCCAATTTTAGCATGGGCGCATGCGTATTCTACTGTAACTGTATCTGACCGCATGTCATTTGTGGGTTAGGTTAACTGAAACAATCAAACGATGTTAAATACTACTTATTACCATTATAATCCCTCACAATTTATTTTGTAGGAATAAATATGTAGAATGGAACAAGCGTTAAATATACGTTAAATACGTAAAATGATTCGCTTTCTGTACTGTGATCAAATTGAACATTTGACATGGTTACTCAAGGTGCCAACAAAATATGATAAAAGTTACTAAAAAGTAACCAAAATATGTTGGAGTTTTCGTACGAAAAAATAGTAATAGCACAATGTAAATGGTTCATATTTTCCATGCTAAATTCTTGAACGAAATTTTTGTATTAAAAATCGGATACGATTTTCTTAAACTAAAAAATAGTATAGTATAAAACAGACTTTACGCCTAACATTGGGATGTTTTGTTGCAAACAAAAACATCAAAACAAGAAAACGCGATAAACAAACTCGTGATGAAATATATTAATTTATAACGGCAAGTGCTTGCTCATGTTGGTATGTATTCGTAATTATTTGCAATCTTTTAGGTATAATGTACATACTTTTTCAATTTTTAAAGAATTTCAAAATAAATGAAAAGCCACTCGAGTGCTTGAACGCTCTCGTGTTACCAGTTCGTCGGAATTAATTTCAAGAAACATCGTTAACAATGTTAAGCACTTTTAATTGATTAATTGCTGTTTGTTTATGTAGGAACTAATAAATCAAACTAAATACTTGACCACAATCTCATCACAAAATGCTGCGACCAGACAAAAAGCCACAGTTTTTCTGGGCGTTTTGTAGCTGCACCTACAAAGATACTCAATTAAGGTCTTCTTATTCAGCTCTTCACTTTCATTGTGATACCTTCAAGGAAATTGCAACAACTTTCGTTTTCATGGCCTTCTTAGGATGAAGTCCATCAGCCGCTTTATGACACAACATTGACGCGTTAAAATTGCGGAAGTATTTAATTTATACACAAATAAACCGGCTGCGAATTAGTACGCAATTATAAAGCGACGTTTGCTTCTGCTAATCGGTCGATAAACGTTCGATTGTGCTTTAATAGATAACGAAACACAATCACATTTATTGGGCCGTTTTAGTTCGTTCACCTTGCACGGTGCGGACTGTCGTTTTAAATCAAAATAGTTCAACGGCGTATGTTCTGTTCCTGTTGGGATGAAACTGAAAATAATCGCGATAAAAAGAAGGTGATCCAGCTGCGAGTATCACGTTGTTAGTTTTCTTTTAACAGTTTAAACGACCGCGTTCATGTCCGGCGGTGTACGCGGAAGTGTCGCGTATCAGCGCACGAGCCCTGACAGAAAGAGGGATTGCAGCGAACTTTAATTGAATAGCAGACCAACTTTCCGCAGAAAGTAATAAAAGTGGCTGTAATTATTACCGTTATAGTAGTTTGTTAACAAGATTAAGGTCAGACTAGTTTCATCTGACCATTAAATCTTACGGAATTACGTTGCCCAAAATTGGCGTGGAAATGCATCCAAAGTATTTGGAAGTTATAACATTTTTGCAGTTGAAATTAAAATGTTGCAAAGCATAGGCTTGTTTCAACAGTGCATTTTGTATATATTTATGTACTGATACATTAAATGGTTAATGCAAATGTGTCAACTATGGACTAATAAATATATTAGCCGCTTTAACGACGTGCTTAACTGTAAATGCCATTTGTGTCTATTGGGTTCATAGAAATTTACGCATCGCAAGTGTATATAACTTAGGAAACCAGCACCACATGGGATGGAAGGTTGATGTATAGCCACTTTAGTTGTGAACAACGCATTCGTGTAAAAATCCAGCGATAGTTCTTGCCTTCGTTCATGTACTGTTTTTACCGTCCACTAATATATTCGGTAACTGCTGGCACAGCCAACTAACCGCCCAATGATTGTTATATAGATATTTCGTATGTTACTGATCGTTCATCGGATTGTCTTGCTGGAACAAACCTTATAAAAACAGGATTTTATTATTTTTTATGAATAAAAAGACGCAATTTTCAATCAACATCTAAAGAGCAGGTATACAGGCTGCTTAAGACTCTAGTTTCAGCAGGAGATCTCGCTTATTACAAGAACAAGTTCAAATTTGGCAAATTAGGTAAACTTTATGCCGGTAGCCTGAAATCCAAAAATGAGCAATGGAAGAAATAAATGTTAAGATTAATCGGTGAAAGACCAAAACTATGATAATTAGACATAAAACAACATACAATACAGTTGTCCTCAGACCGAGGAGGAGATGGGGAGAGGCAGTTTTGAACGATATAAAAGAGAAAAAACTCACAAACTGGAGGCAGTTAGCAAAGGACAGGAAGAGATAGAAATATTTTACCAAGCAATGAGCCTAAAAGGCTAGTGAACGCTTTATATATATATACAATTCAGTTTAGATCAGAAAGGTAAAATTTATAGATACACAAACATTTTAATATTTGGGGACAATGATATCACCAGGACGGGAAAATATAGGACGAGATAGAAAATATAATAACGACTAGTTACAATATTCAAGAAAGCAGTAACTCCCATATTAGTATAGAGATCAGAGACATGGACTATAACAGAAAAACAAAGGAAACACAACCGTAGTAATTGAAAAATAAAAAAATTAAATTTTCACGTATTTTTTTTTTGTAGGTATGTAGGTATAGTTATGTATTCCAGCAGTACTTGTATTATTTTTAAGTCTACCCTGGCAATAGATTTTTTGACCAGTTAAAATACCACTGATCTAATCAGTACTCTTTAAGCTGGATTTTTAAAGTGAACCGTTTAGTTATTTAAAAAAAAAATTGCTCCTGAAGTGGTACTACGTTATGACATTACAAAATATAAAGACATTTGATGTTATCTTCCATTTAAAACACAAATATAGGTAATTTGTCACGGTTGGATAATTTAAGATATCAGCTTTACATACAAGCTTAAATAATTTACAACGATTAAATCCAGAACAAATGTCTTCAGGCGGCCATTTACTGTATTTTTTACATTCGTAAAGATAATTACTTAGAAATGGTGCAATTTTGCTTGTCAATAACATTTACTTATAGTTGTCGTAAAGTTGGAAAAGTAATTGTTCATTTACGCCATTCTGCGAGTAATTACCTCAATAATAAATAAAACTTTTTAATCCAGTAAATTACATTAATGTTCCTTACAGCTCCGACAAGATGGCTCCGCGATATTAAGCTCAAAATCTAAAGTTATCCCAAGATTTAGTGCTTTTTGTGCTTTAAGAATTAATTTTATAACTGCAATAGTTTACAAAATATTTCAAAAATTGTTTTTGGGCGCCAACTTCACGCTAGCTCCGTGAATTTGTCTGATCGTATTTAATTTGCTAGAGGATTGTGCTTTTTTGTGCTTCAAGAATTAGCTTTTTAACTACTTTGGTTTAGGAGATATTTCAAAAATCGTATTTTTGTGCCAACTTCACGATGGATCCGCGACTTTGTCTGATCGTATTCAAGGATTTAGTGCTTATTTTTATTTTTTATTATTTATGTTTCGTAACGTACATATATTAATCAAAGATTGAGATTCTTTTATTTTATTTTTTTATGCAATTTCCCTAAATTAGATAAGATGAGCTTTTAAATCTCTTTATGTTATAACCTAAACATCAACTCATGTACAAGTAAAAGTTACTATTGACTGTATGACCCTCAAAAACAAATTTTGCTCGCTTCACACCTTTTTTCGTTGTTATCAGTAGTAGTTCCTGGTTTCGGACGACCTGGACGATCGTTAATGTCTGTCTTCCCGACCTCCCTAAAACCGCCTAAACCATTCATAAACTTAAGTACCACCCTTGACTATAATATCCTTGGATATTATAGTCAAGGGTACCACTATACACGTTTTGCATCAATCGATGCGTTTCGGTAAATGTTTTATCAAGTTTCAAGTATAATTTAATGTTGGCTTTTTGTTCGAACGTCTTTTGCAACCGTTGTGCAAAATATACTATCACTTTAGGCGCTATAACTCGGCTGCTAATGATCCGAATGGCATAAAATTTAGATAAAATATCAATGAAGGATGTATTTCTCGACAACCAAATTTTTGCATAGGTGGCGCCAGTAGTTATTTCTATTGTACAAAGTTCGGTTATTTTTGCTACAGACCTTGTATTAGTGCTTACTGATCATTTCAAGTCGATTTCATTACTAATGTTTAACGGATTATTTTCTACATCTTAGTTCAACGTAACTTCATTCTTTTATGGTTCAACAATCTGTAAAAATGTCTGTTTTCCACCTGAACAATTATATCATCTGTTTGTGTATTTATTGCTCATGGTTTGGATAAAAGCGCCGACTGTAAAAGCAACTATAATTTATTTAATAATTATACCACGTGTACACAGCAAGATTACTTTAGATATCAATTTACAGTCGCTCGCCAAATACTACTTAAGTTAACGTTGAAGCAGACAAACGATGTAAATTGAGATTTTCGAATTCCTGACATTTTATTTGGTTAATAGTACTTTATCTCTAAAATCGCCTAGCTTTTACTACTATTTCCATAAATTATTTGCAGTAAAACTAACAAAACATTTAAAATATAAATGAGTCTTACATTTAATAATACAATTTAGTCTTAAATATTTTATATGTATTGAGATCGTCACGGTGACAGGCAACATCCTTGTCGTACTGCTAGATTTATTTTTTAATTTATTAAGAGTATTAGAAGGGGCTTAACTTACGTTTAGATTGGCGAAGTGCTAGGTTTTTCCGGTGCTCCTTTACGGAGTAAAATTTTGGACATTAACTAAATGCGTTCGAGATATGGCCTTACAGACAGATGCTTAGAATACATTGGAAGGACCATGTCATCAACGAAGAGATCCTAAGGAGATTAAAAGTAAAGACAGAGGTGAATACTGTTAAAAGGAGAAAACTGGAGTGTGGGTCACATAATGAGACATCCAGAAAAATACGGACTGTTGCAACTGAATAGGGGAAGGTAGATGTCAAGAGCGGTCCGAGACGGAGAAGGATCTCGTGGTTAAAGAATCTGAGAACTTGGTACAAACTACAACCACGGAAACATTCCGTATTGCTGCTAACAAAATTAAAATCGTGTTGTGGAAAGCCAACATCCGGTAATGGAGAGGCATGTTATGAAGAAGAATAATTAGTAGAGGCACTGGTCCTCAGTACACCTGAGGGAGAGCCATTCGATGTCAAGTCCAGAAGAGGACTCCTAGCCTCTGCTCTCCCAAGATCATCGTGCTTGGTGAAGAGCCACATCCTACAAGATGTGCCCCCGTTTTTACAGATCACGATGGATTTAGACCAGACAAGGTTGATAAAAAATCCAACAGACGTGGGGTTGGTAGCGCCACTCTGTGGTAAAATCAAATTCATAAATTGTTAAATTTAAAAGTACCACAGCATGTTGTCAATCGCGTTTTAGATCTACCATACAGAACTGAATTTTTTGGGTACAATTTTCATATAAAAAGTTTCGTATAATCTTTATAATTATTGTTTATTTTTAAAATACCATGGTTGCAATTTTCTTGAAGTGGAACAACATTGCATTACTCCAATTATCAGTAATATTATCGATTATATGACGTATAATTTTTAATGTAACTGTGAAAGCCCATGAAATTGAAACCTTGCTCTGGCGATAGTATCTTTCGCTATGGTGTTATAATTTTATTCAATAGCAACGGTTCGGCAGTTATATTGAATGTTACATGCAAGCACGATCCCATAACAACGTTTAAAACTCTTCCAACATATCTTTATTTCTCTGTTTTTGCGTTGTTTGATGTGTTTTGCGGTAATTTTTGTGTAGCCAGAGGACAGAAGCAACGTTAAGATAACGATCTGCCAAGAGCACAGTGATCGCCGTACAAAGCGGCTGTCTATATTGTAACATCGTTGGATTGCACTTCCTGAACAAGTTTAGCCACCGCCTGTTAATATCTGTACCTCCAGCACGAATGAAATGCTCTGAGCGCTGTTACGCACGATAAAACACCCGAACTGATTAAAAATGCATAGTAAGTATATATAATAAACATGATAAACATTTTTGTAGTTACCTCAAGTTAGGAATTATTAAGGCTCTTGTCTATGAAGTTTTATTAACGACAATGGAGACCTCCGGTAAATGTGGTTAATAAAGCAATTCGCATGCATAACTAGCTTACAGCGTTTTGATATTACTGGTAATCTCAAATTAATTAGGTTTACGTAAAACAGAAATAACAAAAGCACACAATATAATGAGTAATAAATTTTTGTTTGTAAAACTTAACTCCTAAACACAGCTAAAGAGGAAATGAGAAGAAGAAATAATGAACATAGAAATTTCAAAGGACATTCGAGTTGAAATATTTAAGGACGTATTAACTTCCATCTCAGCATATGGATCAGAGGTGTGGACTATGACAGAGAAATAAAGAAGAAAAAAAAATGTCACAGAAATAAGATTCCAAAAAATAGAATAAAAAACTGCAAGGGACAGAGGAAAGAATGAGTCGTACAGATAGACTTTAAGACCCAGGGGTAGAATTATTTTTTAAAGAGGAGCAAATTCTTTGTTAAAAAATAAAAACTAGACAATTTGGTTCTAAAGTTATTAAGCATTACGTTTTATATTAAAAATTAGACAACGCAAGACAAGATGCAAGGAAGACACTTGGAAAGGATGACAGACAGTTGAATAACTAGGAAGGTGTATGAGGCTATAATAATAAAAAATAAAGCAACAAGTAAACCAAGAAAAACCTGGCAGAACGAAGTGAAAAAAACAGTAAAGAGGAAACGGAAATAAGGGTAAATACGGTGAAAGATACGCAGGACGGTAATGCGTGGAAAAAATATGAAAGATCAACAAAAATGGACTCAACAACATCAATTACAACAAATGCGGAAGAGAAGAAAGATATATATAAGGATTAAGTGAAGTAAATTATATCGGAAGAGAAATTTAAAAATTTCTCCAAATTTAAACTAATGCTCTATCTTACAATCTTCGTTCCCGGGTTTGGAACCGCGTCTTCTTGATTTGTGTGACGTTTCGACCATTCTATGTTGGTCTTTATCAAACGACTGAATTGGTGGGTTTGTTGCAGGGTTTATATATCCGGCTGTGGAGGCGTGGTGTTCCGCCTGACGAGTTCGTTTCGCCTCAGCGATTTCTTGATGACCGGTTTCCAAATGCTTGGTAGTTGCAGGCCTGTGTCTCTGTTAAAGTTGTTGGGGTTCTTGGCAATTTCCATAGATTCCCTAAATAGTCTAGGCCAGAAGTGGTTGGCGCGGGCCAGTAATTTTGTGTCGTCGAAAAGTATGGTATGCCCCATGTCCTGGGCATGTTCTGCTACGGCCGATTTTTCTATTTGTTTTCTTTTTGTTTGGCCTTCATGTTCTTTAAGGCGCGTTTGTATGCTTCTGCCAGTCTGTCCTATATACACTTTTCCACAGGAGCAGGGTATGCTATATATGCCCGGGTGATTCAATCCTGAGCCAGGCGTTCTTCTTAGTTTACTGGAGAGCGTCACTGGAGCGTTGAAGACTGTATTGATGTTGTGTTTTTGGAGTATTTTCGATATTCTGTTGGTTACTCCTCCGATGTAGGGTAGATAAGTTGTAGCGATGTAGTCCTTCTTCGTTTTCTCCTTCGGCGTGGCACTTTTCTGTATGGCTCGAAGTATATGTTGATAACCGTTTTCCTGCAGAGCTCTTGTAAGCATGTTTAATTCTTCTTGGATGGTCTCTGGGGTACATATTTCACACAGAGCCAAAGAAATATGTACCCCAGAGAACGAAGATTGTAACATGGACGATAGCCGCGAAAGTCTGAAGAATAAAATAATGCTCTATCTCTTATTATAAGGAAGAACTCGCTGGAACTTGAATACTCAGTCTATATATCGGCTTATTAAAAAAATTTAATCAAAACGTATTGTGGAATTTACATAAACTTGTAATGAATGCCATGAAATTTAAAGTATAAAAGTATAAATGGAATTTTTAACAATTTTTGAAAAAATCTAATAAATTTTTTTACGAATACCTTTAAATTATCATTAAAACCGCAAAAATACGAGAAATTTTAATTGTGGAGGTAGAAAATGCTGAATTTTTACAAAGATAATTAAGACATTAATAAGAGGCAAATAAAAATATATAGGCGATCTTTAAAAAAAATGTATATTCGTGTTTGACTTTGGGAATTTGACCGATCATAAAAAATACCCTGTGATTTATTTTAAAACTTTGACCAGTCAACAACTACGAGATTATTGCCAATCAACGCTACGAAGGAATGTCTTCTAGTGTTTAAAGTTTAAGGCCTTGTATCTGTTGTAACTAAAAAACAAAACAAAAACGATTGATTTCGGATACACTAAACCCTTGACAGTTTTGATTTTTGATATATAAAAAAAGAAGCTAATTAGGACGTTTCATTAAAAATAATAAAACTATTAATGGTTGCAGAGGAAAACATTTAAAAAAAATACTTTTAAATAATTGTATGTTTTGTAGTTAAATATTACAAACGAATATACAAAAAATGGTATTATTTTTATTGCTATTAAACAATAAAGTTAAAGGAAACGTGATAAAACTGTAGTTATGTTATTTAAACAAAAGTATAGGCTGTGATTGATCTTAACATGAAAATTGGATCGAATATATTGAGACGAGTGTCAAATTGCAAATAATTGGTGAACAAATCGATGATCAGTTATTGTGGTCCTCACATTATAAGAATTTGTGCAAAAAATATGCCAATGATTGATGCGATATATAAAAATTGATATTGTTTAACAAAATATCTTAAATATAAAATCTATCATGCCTTTTTGGTTCTTATTCACATACCTAATTATTGCTTTGGTTTCTTGTATAGTCCACTTTTCAAAATACTCTTTAATATAAATTATTTAAAACCTTCAATTGACGTGTTCAATATGTAAAAAACATTATAGTATGAAAAGTTTAGTAAAAAGTCATAGGTACAACCTAGACTTATTTACAAAATAATAAAACATAAACAAAACTCGAATGTTATCATGAACAAAAACTGTTCTTTGCATGAATACCAAGCACAAGGTCCTCAGAAAGAGGTAAAAAGCTTAAAAGAATATTATTCGTTTTTCTAGTTTGTTGTTTCACTTCCTCGTGATATTAATATCTTCGGTAGGTATGAATTTTTTTTTCAAGAAATTGTTTTTTTATTTTTTTCATTTGTTTTCATGCACATCTATTATTCTAAAAGCAAACTAAATTTTATTGTTACTTTTCATATAAATTTATTTTTCATGTAAAAATGTAAAAAAAATTTGTTGTATTTATTATACAAAGTTACGAAGAATAAATATATTATTATTTAAAATAAATTACAACTTTAATTTGAAGTGTTTTTGAAAATTCATGAAAGCTGTCGAATAATTCGTCTTGGGTGGAACACCCTGTATATATCTCTTACCGATTTTAGAAGCTAAAGGTGTATGAACCACCTCTGCAGGTAAAATAAAGCATGATTCATTTTTATTTTCAACTCTGAATAACTTATTTGGTGATATATTAATTACTGTCACATGGCTTTTTTTTATTTGACCATTCTGGCGATTCACACGGTAATCGATATATCGACAGTACTCTAGCATTACTAACACGTAATAAACATTTTTGCGACGCTTTGATCTAAGAATTTTAAATCGTCAGGTCTCTCAGTTAGCTAAGCGTATGTCATACCGAGAATAGGTCTGACAAAATACCCAATAACGTCATTTGTAAATATAGAGTAGTGAGTGTAATTTACTATTACCTTACCGAGAAACGACGGTTTTAATAACTCATGAAAAGATTGCAATCGAATCCATCCGCTGTATATTTTGCGCCTCATTTCTGCACGTGCATTAACCATTCGGTTAATTATTATTGTTGATCGGATCATGATGGTTTGTGTAGGTTATTGAGATTTTACTTCGTAGTTAGCACGCACGCATGCATTTATAAATTTTCATGAAGCTTGTTCCTTCTTCTATCGCACTTTAGTACCTTTAGTGAGTAAAATGAACGTGAAAAAATGTAATGATTTTGAAAATCAACTCCATATTCACACTCTTGTGCTTCAATTTTAATTTTTTAACTTTGGAGACTTTAATAGGAGGTGACGAACGTAGCTCGCACTAGTGTAAATAAATAAAAAACAATTTTGAGTAAAGTTTATGTATTAATTTGTTTTTTCGTTTTTAATTTTTTTTTCTTTTCCTTGCTCGACACCGAAAGGTACAAGAGGAACTGATTAAGAAGAAGAAGAGTGTTTTTCTCATGACACGCGAAAAATATCATTAGATACCTATACAAATATTTTAATGTAGGTACAATTGAGCACATTCATAAATATGTGTACATAAATAAAATGTAAGAACATGCTTTACATCAGGGTTGTCCAAATAACAGCCCGCGGGCCACATCCGGGCCGCGAAAGAGCTTTTGTGGGCCCCAAACACCTTAACAAATAATCCTTTAACTTAATCCTTAACACGATATATACATAAAATTTCGTTTTGCCTTCTACAATTATACTCAATACCCGTTAAAACTTTGAAGAAAAAATAAATGACCCACACTCATATAGAAGTTGGACAACCCTGCTTTACATCTTTATGTATTTTTGTAATTTTGCATATTTGGGGATGATTTAAGATACCAATTCCTTTACCATACTAAATATTTTTCTATACAGGGTGTTTCTTAAATATTGCGAAATCGGGAGGTGATTCCTTATCGAAAATTAAGGGGGGTCTTTTATATATTTTTTTTCCTTAGACGTCTCCCTTCGGAATTACACCCCGCTAAAGGGGAGCGGTAAAATTAGGTTTTTATTTCTCAAATTTGTATAAACGTAGGGAAATGATATTTGGCAAATGTTTTATACTTATTAAAAGGTTTCCCATAGTAACTTTTTCATTCATCTCCCACGTCCACAGCGTTAAAATTTTGAAAGCTTGATTTATTTAGAAACTTTTTTTATTCTTTAACTTTTCTCCTAAAAACTACAGTTTTTGAGTAAAAAATAAAATAAGTAGGTAAACAAGTAGGTACCATTAAATATTCCAATATAAAAGGATTCATTTTGTTGGTTAGGTACTATAGTTTGTTTATGTTCATATTGGGTAGAATTGACGGGTGTAATTCATTTTGACGTTTACGCGGCGACAACGCTAAAGTAAAGTAAAAGTGACAGTTGTTTTCGTGTTTACCTATTTGATGGTGCATGTTTACTTATTTTATTTTTTACTTAAAAATTGTAGGTTTTGTGGGAAAAATTAAAGAATTAAGATCGGTTCTAAATAAATTCCGCTTACAAAAAAAAAAATTCTTTCCTCCAAAAAGTTCTGATAGGAAACCCACAGGGGTCACACTTTTCGGCCCCTGTGAAGGTGAAAAATCATTAAAAATATTACCGTGGACAAACCTTTTAATAAATAAAAATTATCTACAAAAATCAAAAATTATATTTTTTGGTGACCAACACTAACACAACACTACAATAATTGTAAAATTATTAAAAAAGTCGTTTTGTAATATACAGTAATACAACTACACTGTATAACGACATACTTTGAAAGAAATTTTGAATGGCTTCAATGCTTATCAAACACATGTTACCTAAAATTCAATAAAAACTCGAATTTCGATTTTTTTTGAAAAATTGTCTACGCCACTGCATTCTTTTCAAAAAAGTGCCTGTAGAACGTTTAAATTATTTTCATAAACAAGCGAGATATAGTCATAAAACAAAAACTCGAAAAATCGAGTTATCGGTGATAACTCGAAAACAAAAGACGATAACCAATTTTACTTTTCACTATTAACTTTCTCTCGAAAAAAGAGATCGAGGGAGCGGGATCCGTTTTTCTATACCTTATAGATTCTCTATCAAAACATCGAAATTTACCCACTCTGTACATTATTGTCTATTGTTTACTTATGTGTATGTGTGTTTGTGTTATTGCTAAATCTTCCCATTAAACCATTTTATGTGAATTAAATACTGGCTTTGGCGTCTTACTGATTTCGAGAGCACACCTGTGCCTGCGGAGAGCAATATTTTATAAATATCCACGTATTAGGCTGCATGATTACAAACAGACATTTTTTTTTTCAATATTAATTCATAGACGCACACACTGCGTGCATTAATAACGTGAGATTTTTTGTGAATCTCGATATTTTCAATTAGTTACATGCGGTGACTTGTCATCGTTTTCTTCTTACTATTAATAGGAAAAAAAGTGGAAAACCGGCCTTAAAAAAAAAGTATTGCTGCGTTAGCACAAGCGGGTTCCGGCCACATATATTACGATATCATTTCAATAACAAACTCTTGTGGTTGTGTACAAAGTCGTCTTAAGTACCTTTCACCACGCCACATATTTAAGTGTACGTATATGCACTTCCTGTATTCTTGACTTGAGATATACATTACGTGCTTTATTTAAATGAGATCCGTTATTACGCTTAACAAAAATGCGAGATTTCTGACAACGGACAAAATAACTGTATCGCACAACACACAAACGCGACTAATTTAAAGCAGATGCTGACATTTTTTTTATCATTAACTTTGATTACTAATAAATAGGTGAACCCATCATTGAAAAGAGAAACAAAAATCTTTATCAAATGAGTATAATATAGGGGTACCTTGTCATTTAAAATTTTTTTATAGTAGGGGAGACCGGGGATAAAAGTAACACGGGTAGGTTGTAACAGTGCCTATAGTTTCTTTAATTTTTGTTTTATATCGCCCTAAACGCTTTTGCAATGTTCATTTATATCCAGCTCCCTACCTACATTGCTAGTTTTCATCTGTCATAGAGGTTAACTTTTTGCCAGCCAGAGTCACTATTTTCCGCCTAAAAGTTACTGCGTTGTCTCATCCGTCGAGTAACTTTTAGGCGATCTCTAAAATAGGAACAAAAAAGTACCTATATTATTTTGTTCTAAATTTAGTTGGCTATTGGTGGATGCAATACAATTTGACGTTACAATCGTGGTTAATTGTGGATTCCCTGAAATTTTTTTGTGTACACTTGGGGTCAAAAGTAACAAAGTGTTACAACCAACCCAAATTAATGTTTTCACTTGCAAATGTTCACTCTTAGCACATAATTGGTGGCTTTCTTCGTAGATGAGAATATATAAGAGTTGTCGGAATAATTTTCCAGTTTGTTGTATCTTTTTGATTCACATTTTTAAATATGTACTTATAATCTTGGCAAACCTGGTAACTGCAGTCCCAAATTATTAAATTATAAAACTCAGTATATAATATCGGTTTAATGATGGAAATGTATGTAAAGCTAAATCATTTCTTAAAAAGCATTTTAAATTATAAAACCTATGTAAATTGGTAAGATCTGGTACTTTTGGTTTTCATACCAGCCGCCATTGTTTTTATTCTATTACCTTAATATTTATAACTTAATATAAACAAAGCTTTAACCAACCCAACTTAACCTGACCCTCTTTTACTGATTTAATGAATGACGGTCAGTTTAAGGGCGGTTAGATTTTTTTTAAATAAAACAAACAGTTATTATGATCCAGTATAAATTTAATAATTTGGGACCGCCCTTACCTGGTATGCGATACTGTTCACTTATCATTTTGTATTGTACCAAAGATATTTTTTTTTATTTTTTCATTTTGCTAATGTGTATTTTTGAATAAAATATTAATTTTGTTGATGAATACTAATATATTTACCCACTACTTATGAGCTGTGTAAATTATTTTGCCGTTACAACTTACCCCAATCATTGTTACTTTTAGCCCCAACGTTGAGGTTGAAAGTAACAGCTGTCTTACTGAAGAAATTTTTTTTTTCTAACAGTTGCTTTACGAAACACACGAAATAAATATTTTGGAAGCAAGACAAATGTCCAATCTATCATTAAACCAATTTGGATGTAAAAAATTTGTAATAATCTATGAGAAAATAAATAAAAACAAAAAAATTTTACCTTTATCCCCGGTCTCCCCTATTTCATTCCGCTTTTGTTATTCGAAAAAAAAAATTGTCTTATGGTGGGAAACTAAGTACCAAACAACTTTTATTCGAAACATTTTTCCCTAAAGGATATTTACTGAGATATATAGCATATTTCATACCTTTTGGACACACTGTATATCCGTTATCTTGTGCGGCAATTTTAGCTAATCACAAAAATGTATGGTTTATTGGCGTTTTTCTTATAAAGTAGAATGATAGGTACTCGTCACACAACCTAAATCAGCCGTTATATATGGATCTGCGTTGCATCAAAACAAAAAAATAATACTCATGCAACTTTCTCCTGTTATATTTGGCCATGCATCATTAACGAGTATGTTACTCTCGCCACATAATTGACTGGAAATAAAAACTTGTATATTTCCGGGTTATTATGTTTTAGCCTTCATATTAAATAATTCTAAACAGGTAATTCCATTTCATTATCACATTATCGCGTATGTAAATAGTAGAAATTTCTTTCGTGCGTAACGCTGAGGCTGTCTATACATACAAAAGAAATAAATTAAACGAACACATTACTTTTAAACCTCTTTACTACATCGTTATGTTTTTGTGTATGTTGGGTTTGTTTAAGTAATTAATATAGTGTGTACCTAAGTATTAGTTGATTTTAATAAAAATCGCTAACGGTATTCTTATGTTGTTTAAACAATACTTCTAAATAAATCCTACAGCTGCGAAATTGTTAAGGACTTTAGTTTGAGGTAAAACAGTAGGGCAAGTAATTTTTAATTCTATATACTTACTAAAATATAGTATTTATGTCTATAAAAGTATCAATTTATTAGTAAATAAATGAATATGCCGTATATATCAAAAAGCATTGGTATGGCAGGGGTATCGGGCGCCCCTACGCTAAGAAAATTTGTGCGCCCCTATATATATTGCGTATGTGCGTATGTGCGTATGTGCTTATGTACAGGGTGATTCATAAATATTGCTAAAAACTTGGGGAGATAATTCCTTATCAAAAGTTAAGGAAGGGCTTTAATTTTTTCCCCCTAAAACGTCTTCTTTAGGAGTTACTCCCCCATGAAATGGAACAGTGAAAATAAGTTCTCAAATTTGGGAAAATGTAGATTTTTACAAGGTGAAACTAATATTATAATAAAATTACAAAAAGAACTGTAAAATTACTCGATGTTTTTAGTCTTACATTGTACTTGCACTTAAAGAAATGAATAATTGACTTTAGGTGAAGTCTTAACACCTCAAAATGCCACAAAAGCTACATTTTTTCTTAATTATAAGCGCTTATGTAAATCGGATGACCCAGAAAATACCGATACAACTCTGGTTTATTAAACATTCTTGAGTACTCCTCTGTCTAATAGCATGACCTTGTAACTCGACACACAACTGCTTTGCGCACTTTTTAGCTAAATTTTGAACTTCATTTTGAGAGTTTTTATTGAATTTTAGGTAACATGTGTTTGATAAGTATTAAAGCCGTTCAAAATTTCTTTTAAAGTATGTCGTTACACAGTGTAGTTGTGTTACTGTATATTACAAAACGACTGTTTAAATAATTTTACAATTATTGTAGTGTTGTGTTAGTGTTGGTCACCAAAAAATATTACTTTTGATTTTTAATTCATTGTAAGTAAATGGAATATAGTATAAGATCAGTCTATATGAAAATACGGATCATATGCACTTAAAATGATGTTGTTTTTGAAGAAAAAAGTGTATAGCTTTATTGTAGATTACAATTAACTGTGTGTTTTTGTGTTTAAAAATTACTTTTTGTTTTAGGTAGGTGTAAGGAGTGCGAAGCTAGGATTATTTGTTTATTTTTGGTGAGTCAATTTTTTTACTATTCGCTCGGTTTTCGAGTTGGGCATTTTCGAGACGACGTGAAAAAGCGCCCATTTCGTCGATATAATCGAATGTTTCAGTTAGGAGTTATAATACTAATCAAATACCCAAATATTGTTGTAAGTTTATAGATATTACCATATACATTACTAATACACATTAATTTTACTATTTTAGTGTAACATTCACTGAAATAATATCGGAACAATAAATAAAATTGCCTCGCGGAATATGGAAATTGAAAGTTTATTATTAGAGTAAAGTGCCCTAATATGGAATGCTTTTTTGTTTTCGGCAATAATATTCACATTTATTCAACAAAATTTTGCAAAAAATTTATAGGGAATTTGTAATGAATAAGCAACACATTACTCGAATTCTGGTATGATATTACTATAGATATATCTTGTATAGCTATTTTTTTTAAATGTTACTACTATTCCATATTAAGCTCCAGGGGAACCTAATATGGAATACTAGGGGTTCTTAATATGGAATATAGAATTATATAGGAAATATACATTAAAATAAACAACTGCTCATAGATTAATCTTTTATTTCTTTTTGATTTACATTATTACTTAAACCAAACCAAAACTCTGTTATTTATGTAAATTAAATTATAATTCCAGTGTCATTCGAACTAATGTTGATAATTTATTTATTTGTTACAGGTAGGGGTAGGACAATAGAATTGTTTTTTTTTGGTATTTTGCACATTTTTCGTGTGCCTATTTCTGACACTTTTGACACTGAACCCATATTGCTGTACTTAGTGACCATAATCATAGTCATTATAAGGCACCTGTATGGTATTCCATATTAGGTATCAATGTGACTATTCAAAAATCGGTGTATGTAAAACACGAAATAAGCCCAATAAAAATTTTGGTCTATTTAATTGAAATGTAAATGCATATTTTATGTCATTTACTCTAGCATATAAAATTTTGCACTGAAAAATTTAGCCTAAAAACTCAGTAGCACGTCAAAAATATATTTGAAACTGTTATGTAATCTAGTGAACATTTTTTAACTATTTTACATTTAGGAATGTGTGATCAATGTACAAATAGGTACATATACTTTTTAACAGATATTGCTTATTCATTGTCATAAAACTGATGTATTCCATAATAAGTAATTATTCCATATTAGGGCACTTTACTCTACTATCACTTAAAATTGAATTTAAGAGAGCAACTAACAACAGTAAAGTGTATTTATTTTCTTTTGCGTTAGAGATATATGGTGACATAAGGCATTAGATGTACTGAAATACCTCGGTGGTTGTTCCGCCTCTCATTAAAATGAGTAAAACGCATAATTGTAGCACTAAACATAATTGATAAACATGTATCTTCATAAATACATCGACGAAGGTTTATGGTAATATAATCGAGTAGGCTGTATATTTTACTAGAAATATAATTAAGGTAAGATATGCGCTTAAAATGGCACTAAATGCAGACCATTATGTTGCGAATTTTAATCACGTAAAACCGTTTACACCTTTCCACACATAGCAAAATGAGTAGAAAGCATACACTTATAAAGCAAACCCATAAGCTCTTATAGCCTGTTCTCAAGCCGTTAAATTTCGAAGTTACACCGCAGCTTAAAGTGCCTAGAATGTGGACGAGAACAACATACTATTAGCTATCTATATAGATGGCGCTGACTGAATGAATAGGCAGTAAATGCAGGTGAATTAGCACTTGTTCTTTGAGTGACCTCCGGTAACCCATCATTTTCTGTAGTATTCACTTTCACTTACATACCGCAAAAAAACTTATAAAATTATTATTTGAGTCGAATTACGGAACGAACGCATCTATCGGCTGTTCGTTACAGCACTGAGTTGGTTGTTCATTTATTTCTTTTGTGATTTTTTAGTTATATCATCAGCTTTAAGCAACACTTCCCAATCATGAAATGTAGTATTGGGGTTTGATATTATTTACATAAAACCTACAATTACGAGGATTTGAAAACATTTTGAATGTTTGAGAAATCTGTGTACGAAATCAAGAACATCTCATTGTTAAAGAAAAAGAAATTTTGACCACAAAAATTTTGTTTTACTCTGATGTCATTATTTAAGTGACTGTTGAAAGTTAAACAATATAAAAACGTTATAAACATACGACTGCGTCTTGCAATTAATACTGAATCACTAACGCTTCTCTTTAAGACGTTAAAACAAAGTTTAATTATGACTAGATATACAGGGTGTTTCTTAAATAATGCGAAAAAATTCGGGAGGTGATTCCTTATCAAAAATGTAAAATTTTTTCCTTAGACGTCTCCTTTCGGAGTTACACTCCCCTAAAGGTAGCGGTAAAATTAGGTTTTTATTTTATTTCTTAAATTTGGATAAACCTAGGAGAATGATATTTGGTAGATGTTTTATACTTATTAAAAGGTTTCCCAAAGTAATATTTTTAACACAGAGGCCTGAAAAGTGCGTTTTGGTTTTTTATCAGAACTTTTTGGTGGGTTAAATTTTTGCAATTAAAAATGTTTTTTTTGATAGCTTGATTTATTTAGAAACTTTTTATTTTTTACCTTGTTTTGCAAAACCTACAGTTTTTGGGTAAAAAATAAAATAAGTAAGCATGCACCATTAAATATTCCAAAATAAAACGATTCATTTTGGTTTGTTTATGTTCGTATTGGGTAGAATTGACGGACGTTTGCGCGTTGTCGCCGCGTAAACGTCAATATGAATTACACCCGTCAATTCTATCCAATATGAACATAAACAAACCATGGTAACCACCAAAATAAATCGTTTTATATTGGAATATGTTATGGTGCATGTTTACTTATTTTATTCTTACTCAAAAACTGTAGGTCTTACAAGAACAACTAAGGAGTAAAAAAAAGTTTCTAAATAAATCAGGCTTTCAAATAGAATTTTTTAATTGCAAAATTTCAACTTACCAAAAAGTTCTGATAAAAAAACCAACAGGGATCGCACTTTTCAGCCTCCTGTGAAGGTGGGAGATAATTAAAAATATTACTATGAAAAATTATAAAACATATCATCCTCCTACATTTATCCAAATTTAAGAAATAAAATAAGAACCTAATTTTACTGCTCCCTTTTAGGGGGTGTAACTCCGAAAGGAGACGTCTAAGGAAAAAAATTTATATGAAAGGTTCCCCTTCATTTTCGATAACGAATCACCTCCCAATATTTTAGCAATATTTAAGAAACATTCTGTGTATCTTGCACCAATTTCTTTCTCATGTCATTATAAACTTTAAAACATTAAGCAGTTAACTCATGCACTGACCACCAGTGACATCAATGACATACATCACATTCAAATTTTTAAAATAAACAATTGCATTCGCATCAAAAGAAACTAAATAAAATACAGGTACAAAAATATAACTTCAAAAAATAGCAAAGACCAACATTAGTACTTTTCAACTAATTCGCATTTAAAATTTATCAAAACGTATCTGAGCTAGCTGGTATTCAAGAAAACTTTTTAAAACAAGATTTTTTTATTTAACCCACTTCTGTTGATTAACTTAATTTACTTTATAATTTATCGAAACAACGTGGTAGATTCTTGTCATCCTGTATATCACAAATCAACGTAGAATCCGATATAATTTTAGTGACTTATTAAATAACGTAGATTACACGTTCTGATAATTCCAAGTTTTAAAATTTGCATAACTGCCCATAAAATCATCGAAAGGTGTTTTTATGACATCGAATTTAAAAAAAAAAAACGATCAGAAATTTAATGGAATTGGGTGTTAGGGAGGAAACCTGTTTGAACATTGATATTTTTTTAATGCTTACAAGGAAGGGTCACGATATGTTGTCGCTAGTATCTGATCAAGGCTGTGTTTATTGCATCAAGAACATCAAAACTAAATTTTTTGCAGAGTTATACGTGGGAAAAATAGGGGAAAAACTGAAAAGTTGAATGGTAAAAGTAATTTTTGCGTTCGCGTTGGCCATGAAACCGTCAGAGATAAAATCGAAATTCTTTTATTTACCAATTCGTACATTCTTTGCAAGTAAAATGGTGCAAAGGTTTTGAGAATATCCTAAACGGTTCCGGAAAAAAAACGCGAAAAACAAGGTCCTTGTAAAAAGGGTTTCCTCTTTGTTAAACGCCTATGCAAGTCGCATACATTTAGTAATAGAACTTCTCAAATCATAGCGCCTTTGCAGTGGTTTAGTTTTTGACGTTTTTCTCCGGAACCGTTTAAGATATTTTCAAAAACTTTGCACCATTTTACTTGCAAAGGATGCGCGCGTTGGTAAATAGAAGAATTTCGATTTTATCCCTGACGGCCAACGCGATCGCAAAAATTACTTTTATTATTCAACTTTTCAGTTTTTCCCCATTTTTCCGAAGGAAATGGCCAGTGGCACGTATAACTCTGCAAAAGATTTAGTTTTGATGTTCTTGATGCAATAAACACAGCTTGATCAGATTCTAGCGACAACATATCGTGACCTTCCCAGGTTAGCTAAATAATGTGTAGTATCTTAAAAAAATATACCCTTTGAGTGACTTGGTTTACTCTTTAAATGTGGAATTAGACCATTGCAGCAACGAAGAATCGAGATGACTATTGAAAAATAAACACACTCTAATCGGTTACCACTGCCTGTTTCTTCAATGCAAGTCCGGGAATTATCCAGCTGATTCTCATAATATGATACATATTATGTATCTCGCTCTGGTTAATATGATAGTTATGGAAGCTACAAACTTAAATAAATTAAACATGTTACCTACGCCCCAAAAATTAAAAACACGATAGGGATTCATCAAGGAATAGTATTAAAGTTAGATTATTTGCCCGAAGCATTAAATTTTCTTGAATTATTATAGTAGTGTATATTATTTTCATCAGTGTTTATACACCCTGTCAATGATACGCTCAACTAATATATATGTAGAAGATGCAGTGGTAGAACAGGCTCCATATATAATTTCCCACACATAACAATTACGTGTAATGCCACCCTGTAGGCAGCACAGACAATTGTCGGCATACTTTACTGCATCTTATATTAACTGGAGCAATAGCTACATTGTATTAAGGCAAAATATAGTGTACTCTCGTTCTGTAATCATACCCGTAATAAAGTCGTATGTGTTGCAAATTCCCATTATCGCAACATAATAAACAAAAGTATTCTTGGTTTCTTACAGACTTAGTATGACTTTATTGGAATGTGCCACGAACGGTTGAACAACTTAACCAACAAACAAGCGCACGCTATTTGTTTAACTGCAACTCTTCATCATTGCCGATGGTTGATTACTAAGTACGTAAGAAATTAAATAACATTTTTAACACTGTCAAGGTTAGGCAATAATTGAACCAATTTACAAGTTCTTAGTGAAAATTTGTTATCGTACTTTTAAAATTTGGAGTTTAAAATAGGTAAATTCAAATGAAACAATCTTATAAAAGTAATATCACAGGAGGTAAAAATTAATTTGACTGTTTATTATAAAAATGATGTGAGCCCATTTTTGGAAAAAATTGAGAAGACGAATAATAAACATATTATACTTTAGGGTGAACTTTTTTATTTGTAGACAATTTACACTAGGAGTATATATTTTTTGGCCAATTGAAAATTCGTTACCCACTAATCATTAATAATGAAAATGGTTTAAGTCAATTGAAAAACAATCAAAAAAAGTCATAGGACACTAGATTTTAGCGATTTTTGAAATATTCGTAAGAGTAAAGTGCCCTTATTTTAAGAGATACAAATAAAAATTATAGGAAAAGGTTATTTAGAAACTAAAAATAAGGCTAGATTTAAATTTGGACGGTAAATTTATTTTTTAAGAAATTTTAACATTCAAGAAGTTTGCAACAAATGGGGAAAAAAAAGTTATTATTGATTTCTCAGAAAATTTTATTCTTAATAAAAGTTGGTGCATGGTCCAAAACTAATTTTTAGATAAAAAAAAGTTCAATAAAAAGTCAAAGGACAATAAATTTTAGCGATTTTTGAAATATTTGCAAGAGTAAACAAATTTTTGTTAGGATGTTCATTAAAAATAAATGCTGCAAATTAACAAAACGTTTTCTTTTTACAATTTACGCGGTATCACACACAAGTGACATCAACTGCAAAAGTTTAGATGTCTGTATTGTTTTATTTTCTATGTTTCTAATTAAATTCGCAGTGTATTTCAAATGCACAATAAATTGTGAATATGAGTACATAGAGCAGTGGTTCTTAACCTTTTAGTAGTCGCGGCCCCCTAAATATCCTAAAATATTTTCGTTGCCCCCTAGTTTGTAGTAACAAAACTATTACGATTTGTTTAAGAAGATATCTCTCCTATGGTTCGAGTAAAATAAGGAGCAACAAATATTTTTTAAAAGACTTCAATATTTTAAAAAGTAAAAACGTTTTATAAATTTTTCCCGTCCCTCTTAAAATCTTTCACGGCCCCCCAGGGAG
Source organism: Elmis aenea (assembly GCA_947652605.1). Taxonomy (NCBI): domain Eukaryota; kingdom Metazoa; phylum Arthropoda; class Insecta; order Coleoptera; family Elmidae; genus Elmis; species Elmis aenea. The sequence continues at coordinate 11,652,046 of OX393578.1, read as the reverse complement.
CCGCGGCCCCCCGGTTAAGAATCGCTGCATTAGAGTACATTAGATAATAAAAACAACTAAATGTATTGTAAAATAATCTCATTTTTGGATTCTAAATAACTGTTTCTGGTAAATTTTCTTTTATCTCTTAAAATAAGGGCACTTTACTCTTGTGAATATTTCAAACATCTAGTGTTCTATGACTTTTTATTGAACTTTTTTTCATCTTAAAATTGGTTTTAGACCATGCACCAACTTTAATCAAGAATAAAATTTTCTGAGAAATCAATAATAATTTTTCTCCCGTTTGTTAAATGTTGAATATTACAATTTCGTAAAAAATAAAAATTTGAATTTGATCGTAAAAATGTAAATCCAGCCTTATTTTTAGATTCTAAATAACTTTTTCCTATAAATTTGTTTTGTGTCTCTTAAAATTATAAGAATATTTCAAAAATCGCTAAAATCTAGTGTCCTATGACTTTTAATTAAACCTTTTTTCATTTTAAAATTGGTTTTACACCATACAGCAACTTTTATCGGGAATGAAATTTTCTGAGAAATGAACAATAAATTTGTTTTTCCTTTTGTTAGTCTTTTTGAATGACGCTGTATATTGAACTTAAACAATAGTTTTTTGATTCTTGCTCCTATTTATAAACAAAATCGGGCTAAAACAATTTATGGCTAATTTGACCTATAAATAAAAATGTTGGTTTAGCGCATAATAAAAACAATTATTTGCTTACTAAATTTTAAAAAAATGTAATGCATAAAAACCTGGGCAAATTTAGTAGATTCTCCAGTATTTATAGATGGACTGAAATGCATTCACTTAAATATCTCGAATCAAAGTACAATGGCCTTACTAACATACATACATGGCCTTTTGTAATAAACGGCTTAATTGAAAATTGTGAAACTTCTAATAATTTTACCACATCTGAAACTTTTTCACTGCATTTTGTGGACTTTGGCAAAGACAAGCAATTCTTTCAAAAAAAAAAGTTTTTTTTTTTCAAGTAATATTTAGAATAACTACTTAACGATTAATTAACTTATTAAAAAGTGGGGAATATATTACTCAAATGTTTCACTAAATTTCAATCATTTATTCGATTTCTTAAGAATGAAAAAATATGGAAAGGAAGTATAAAGGCCCAATAACATTATTCAATAGTAACATAATATTTATATTACAAAAGCATCCAAAACAACCGAAGACCATCAAGGACATTAAAGATAAAAAGAATAATAATCGTTCGTATAAAAATTACTACAATGTAACATTGAAATATGTATCCGTAATCAAAATTCATAATTAGAAGTAATAACAATAAAAATATATCGTAGACGCTTGTGTACATCAAAACGGACATTCAGGCTAGAAATTGCTTCTTTATTGTAAGAGTTTTGATGCCAAAGGAGTCATGTAGAGTCAATTAAAATCAAACGATAGTGAAATACCAATACCATATTCAACAACAGCGTTATACCATTTGCAATAAGCAATTACTGAAAAAATTATCTTTAAATATACGCAAGACTTTAATTTTGCCAGTGCATTAAAGCCATTTCAATGAAATATGCAGTTATTAAAAGCATTTTGAAAAAGTATCGTTACTGTAAATATATTTTGAATTTGTTATTGATGAAATGAAAATAAACTGCCTTAATTTTGGAATTTTAAACTGATTATTTGGTACTACAATTGTGACAATAATAGTAGTATTTCTTATTTAAATAAGCCTATAAAGAAAATCACTTGGGATTATAAAAAACCTGTATATTAACTTAAATAATAAATCGAAACCAATTTAAGTTACTGTATAACTTTATAAAGTTCAGTCAATTTAGTTGTAGATCTGTGATAACTTAAAACACGTCCGATTTTAGGTCTACCATCGGCTTTATAAAGACCGTTTCAAGATACAAGAATGTATCTGATAGCCAATAAATCACAATTCACATGACATAATCAAAGCGATGGAAAAATTTCGTGAGTATAATTCATGCCTAAAGTCTTTAAATAATTTGTAATTATACAACTATATTTCCGCATGGAGGCTTTTAATATAAAAGTAATACATTTATATTATTGATTAGATGGTGTGTAATAGACACAAGATGTATAATTTACGGTAAGTTTACATACAACAGAGCCATCGTGTATTATTAATAGATATTTCGCCGACACATATTAAGTGAAAAAGGAATACCGAAGATCATGGTTCAATGAACGCGTCGTCAACAGAAATCGGACAATTGCTAAGACAAGGAACCTTATTTACATAATATAATAATTATACGTTTATTAGTTGGTTCGGTTTGCATTTCTACGCCCGTATAACTTTTTTATTCTGACAAAAATCCACATCTTATTTTTGTAATCGCTTTTAAATGCCACACAAAATGATGTTTACCAGGTGATTTATTTGACTGTCGCATCCCTATAACGTTGCTATTTTAAAACGAAACCGCTATAAACCTTTTGTAAATTACAGGAAAATCTCGATAAAGCAGGGTTGGGCAAAATTTGATTCTTATTAAAAAAATAAAAAATCATTGATTTAAATTTAAAAAATCAAAATTTTTTTTGTTTTTTTGATTTTTTTTAAGAAACTTGACTGTTTTCCCCTTTTTACAACCAATTTATTCATTATTCACACTGCATTATATCTTCTATACAGCGTCATTCAAAATGAACAAAACTTCTTGGAAACTTCTATTCCTGATAAAAGTTGGTGGATGACCTAAACTAATTAAAAGATGGAAAAAATTTCACAAAAATGTATACGAGACCAGATTTTAGCGATTCCAGAGATATTTACAAAGTAAAGGGGCCTTATTTTTAAAGTTACAAAAAAAACTTCATAGGGAGAGTTTGTTTACAATTTAAAAATCCGAGCAAAGGTGAAATATGACGTTGAAATTGCAATTTTTATTTTTGAAGTAATTTAAACATCCAAAAAGTGCCTTTTAAGAATTTTAAAATAGTTAAAAAATGTTTAGAATTTAAAAATGTTACTTAATATAAAATATTGTTTTTTCTTGATTTTTTTTTTTTAAATAAGGGCACTTTAATTTTGCGAATATTTCTAGAATCGCTAAAAGCTAGTGTCGTATGTATGAATTTTTATCGAGTTTTTTTGTACCCTAAAATTCGTTTTTTACCATGCACTAACTTTTCTCAAGAATTAAATTTTTCGAGAAATCGACAATAAAAAACTTTTCCATAAGTTGCAAATTTTTGAATGTTGACACTACTGTAAAATTCAAAAATGAAATTTTAACGTCAAATTTCGTCCCGTCATTTTTTTTTATAAGTCTTAAAAAAAGGGCACTTTACTTTTGCGAATATTTTAAAAATCGTTAATATCTAGTGAAATTTATTTTTTTTAAATCTGTAAAATTATTTTTACGCTCGGTTTTAGGTCATGCATCAACTTTTATCAAGAATAAAATTTTCTGAGAAATCGATAATAAAAAACTTTTTGAATGAGGCTTCTTTTGACCCTAAAATTAAAAATTATCGTGAAAATTTACAAAGAAAATCTACTGGAATGCGTCTTTAACAAGAACATTCCTGAAGAGACTTTATTTCTCCCCTATCTATAAGAAGCCAAATTTGATTTAAATCATGATTTTAATTTTTAAAAATCAGCTGATTTAAATCATTATTTAAATCAATTGATTTAAATCAGGCCAACCCTACTATAAACTGACGCCAAAATCTTTTTTTTACGATGAAATATATCAGACTAGCGATAGCAGAATCGTTTTTAAAATTATATAGTATACTTTGTTTTATTTATTTTGAAAGAGATTTTAATTCTGAATCCGAACATGCATTAAATCAATAAAAATACATAGGAAAGTTTTTAAGAAATATTAGATTAAAAAACATTTAGAAAAATGGACTGAAAAAAATATTTAATAGGAATAGGAACAAAAAAATAAATGTTGATACATTAATGGTGTTAATTACAGCGTTCATGTTGAGGTCTCGAATCTCGATGTATGTCACTATTTCTGCAATACCTACATTTTTATTTTTCTTTAAATCAATTATTTAAAATAACTTCCTATTCCAAAATGCAACATGAGACGATACATATAAATAAGTTTAATTAAAAAAGCGCTTTATTTTATTTTTTATAACATGTAGAATGTTTTACAAAAGATTTGATTTTTGACCTTAAACGCGTTTCCATATTATCATACTGTAATTTATTTATTTGAACAATAAAATAGATTATAGTATAAAAATTTATAATTTTTGTATTAAAAAGTACCTTTCACATACTTGAACTGATTTTATTGGCAATTTATCGATAAAAAAAGGCTACAAGATACAAAAAACCAACTATATAATAATATAAACTACATACCACTAATTGTAATAACGTTCATTTATGTACTGTACTTTTAAATAAAGTCGATATAAACCACGAAGGTAACTTATCGCAATACTAAGTGGCCTCTGTGGAATAGATAATAAATATCCTTTCTAATTAGAACAAAATATATTGTGTACTGTATTTAAAACAAATAAAAATGCGGTACTTTTGTTATTAAGGAAACAAAACCAATAAAACCATATAATTTCCAATTGAATTAAATAAGAAACTAGAAAGGCAAAGACAGCTGATAAACTATTGTATTTTATCAATATATTAGCATAAATAATATCAACTTGTAGCTTGTAGCATAGCACAGCGCACAACAATTTTCTAAATGAAAAATCGTTTTAAATTTAATGTACCTATTATTATTTATCAGCGGTTGCTAAAATGATGTAGGTATCAATTTTATGAGTTAAAAAAAAATATTTTGTTTTTATGGAAAATCAGCTTTGTACAGGTATAGTTTACGCATTTCTCAGATAATAGTTATTTATGTACCGGCAGTAAAGTTCGACTTTTTATCACGAGTGTGGATATTGCTATAGGGAGATTAACCCCCTCTTCAGCCATTGGAGGTACAAGGATAGTGGGTAAGGATGTGGATAGTCAAGGATGGGCAAGGATAGGGGGAAGTACTGCCACAGCATTTGCCTTAACTGTAGAGGAAACCACCTCAAACCTCTACAATGACAGTCGGCCCTGGGATTCGAACCCATGACCTTCCGATTGCAAGTTAGGTTGTTAGCACAACCAGCCACCGAGCTCGGTGGTCACTATGCTCTGCTTTAGCACTGTATCGCGATATACACTACACCAATTCAAAAGGTTTGATCCTCTTGAGCCTTCTTTTCAAACCAGCATTGTCTAGGAGCTGCAACACCTCAGAGTTGCCATAGGAGTGAAATCTCCCCTCGTGCTTTTCTGCAAACTTTATGATCTCTTCTTTGACGGTTGGAATCTTCAGATCTCTGTTTAGTTGGTCATTCCGATAGTACCATGGAGCATCGACAATACCTCGGAGCACTCTATTTTGAAAGACCTGCATCTTATCTATGTTGCTTTTGGCTGCACATCCTCAGAGCTGAACCTCTTTAAGTCTGGCTTAAGGATTTGTTTGTACAGTAGTAATTTATTATCCACAGACAATTGTGATTTTCTTCCAATCAGAAAGTACTTTTTTTTGTATTTAAGGTCAAGTTCTTTTCTTTATGTGTTCTTTTCATCGAAGAAGAATATCCAAATCCATTCCCAAGTAACTTTTGAGCTTAAATTGTCAGTCAGCTTAAAACTTAGTTCAAGGCTAGACTCTAATTGGTAATTTTTGTGCCAATCCTTTAAATACAGAGTTAAAAATGTACTTGAAATGGATAATGTGTGAATTAATGCGATTTAAAGTCTTAACTTGATTAAAAAACCTGACCGTACCAGTTCCAGACAATGCCTTTTAATATTATTTTGTTGTTTTATTTCGTCATTAATGTAATTTGAATGTTAAAATTGCCCATCTTAATGCAAACGAACGGCGGCAATTAAATGGGGATTAACTTTAATGCTCTAAATTACTAAATTAAACATTAATTAATCTGTTTTATCTTGCAAAATCTGCGCAATATATGGATTTCGAGCTAAACGTGGCCGCTAATCAGATTAAATGAAGATAAGCATACCAACATAACATTAAGATTAATGTAAAAACCAGAATATGACATTTGTGTAATAAAACTCCGCAAAAACCAACATGCCTCGGCCATTAAAAATTCCGGGGTGATTTAGTAATGAAATTTAAATGACTTAAATATAGTGTACTGGCACTTCTTACGGTGCGTTTCAAAATCGCGATTCACAAAACTTATCTAAACAGCTTTTTGCCTACCCGAAATAAATTGCGCGCGACAAGTTCTTGACAATTGAGAAATTATGCAGTTCGTCTTCGTTCTGGGTTTGCTTTTTTTTTATAACAAACAAAAACGCGCCACATAACGATAAGCGATGCCCGGCAAAAAATTTCTTCATCTCTCTTTAATCGCCACGGTACTTAAGCAAAATATGTCGGCAAAATTTTGTTTGTTAGAGAGACTCAGTTACAATTTTGTTTTTTTATGGCAAATTAATTGGTTATATAAGCGGTTATAGTATTACAAATATTGCGCGATTAATAACAATAATTAAGCAATAAATTCTGCTACCTGTTGAAATATTGAAGTTGGTAGGATTTTTAAAAAATTGTTGCGTGTTAGAAGCAAATAAAAAGTTAGCAATAAAGGTCCAGTCTAACAAACTACTAACAATAAATTTAGATGAAATACTGAAGATAAATTTTAAAAAAAAGCCTTAGCTGCTTCTAAGACATTATTATTTGAAATCATTTAATAAATTGCCAACTCGAATTACTTAATTGTTTATATGACATCAAAGTTACAAAATATTGTTTGTTCGTCCCTCACTTCATCTTATTGCAAAGCAGTTTTATTTAGTAATAATTAACTAGTTAATTGCTATCGGTATGCTTGATTTGCAGATTGTACACATCCCTAATTTACTTTTGATCTTGCTCACAAAGCTATTATATTTTCCAAAACTCAGTATTTAATAAAAATTACTCATTCAAATTCACAAAAGATATTTTGAAGTAAAATTAAGTTTTATAATTCATTATACAAACACAACAAAAAAAGAATACCTGTACAACATCGATTTTCCAGCACTCTGGGACAAAGCCTTACTTGATTAAGCATTTTTCCGGACCAGCCGTAAACTTAGTAAACTAGTCTAGTAAGGTTGTCCGGACTAACAGAGGTGCCAAAACATTAGTTTTCGGGAAATTGGTGTTGCACCTGTACAAATTTAAAGCTAATAAAACAATATAATAGAAATAATTTTGATTAAAATCTCTTTTCTTTTTTAATATGCGTCGACATTTGATGTAATGTTATTCATTTAAAAGTAAATGAAATAACAGTAAGGTAAATCAAAATAATTTGTCAGGCGGAGTATCACCTAATTATTGAAATGATTAACAAATTTTTCGCGTACTTCAAATGCTGTACTTGATGCGCGTCTGGGATCAAGTACAAGATATTGAAATGCTTCCAATGTTCTTTGCGGAAGATCTAAGAATTAAAAATATTGTTCATCGTAATTTTTTGTTATTAAAAAGTTATGGAGAACACATGCCGTGTTAACAATTAATATAAAATACATATTTAACAGCGAGTTCAATGGGTTCATTCTCGATTTTTGAGCTAAAATGCCAAAAGCATTTTCTACAGTTCTTCTTGCTGTACATAATCTTGTATTATATAAATTTATTTCCTGGCATCATATCTAGATTGTCTGCAGGGAAACGGTCTCATTAAATATGTTTTTAAAGCAAAACCTTACACCAATAAGGACAAGGACATATTACGTTTTGGCCAGGCATTTTTTTTTCTCTTGGGATATTCATCCGAGTATTTTCAAATCTTTTGCCCATATTTAATTGTTCGAAGATACCACTGTAATTCGACTATTTAAAAACTAACCTGAAGCGATCATCGTCTTCTGCTAATGCTAATAACAACAGATCCTTCTCTTCATCTGAAGATGTATTGGTACACATTTATTACAAAGTATTTTATAAAGATCATAAAACATAAAAATGAACCACGTGGGTTAGCTCTGAACGCGATAACACATATCCCGCATCCTCTAAATCGCGCTGGTCTAGTGCTAGTCATCCCCCGATTTCCTATTTTCGCCATGAACGCGAAATTTCCGCTCCTGCTATATCGCGTTGGTCTGTGGGGTCTATTTCCAAGTCCTCTTCTTTGGTATCCAAGTCTTTCGCACCGATATATGAGATGTTTCACACTTTGCCCTTTTTTATTGCTTGAGCACATTGGACTATCTACTATCTTAAACCTGTGTGGATAGCTTATTATTCTTCCATGTCCATTTACCACGTAAAATTATTGTTTTTTGGAATTTGAATTCTCAACCTTTGACTCACTGACAGAAAAAACTTTTTTGTAATGACATCTTTAACAGTATTATTACACTTCGTTTGCCACTTCACTGCACTGCGGTTTTCCAATTTACTAATAATAGCATTGTATTTGAAAAAAACGAGTTTTAGTGATCTGAAGTTGTATTAAAAAAAAATTAAATTTTGGACACCCTGTAAGTAATGCATCGATTGCAAAAATTCCAGGATGTACTCCAAGGTTTCTTCTAGGCATGGTCTAAATTTAAGCGTTTTTTCTTCAAAAAATGGCGGCGTTAGATAATATTAAGCATCACGATGAAAATAAAAAAATTTTCAAAAAAGTCCAAAAATCTAAAAAATTACTGCACTTAGGTATAGGGAATGCTAATAAAAGTCCCTCTAAAATAACGTTTTAAATCCAAATATGCAATCAAAAATACACCATTGTATTTGAAATAAGAAAGTAGACGTCAACTTCCGGTATTTCCGGAAGTGTCGCCATCTTGAAAATATTTTCAATAAACAGATCAGATGCCTTATGGTCATCACCAAAATTTCAGATCCGTACCCTTTTTCATTCTTCATATATTTTTAAGTACCAGTCTCAATCAATGACCCTGTACAGTCTCGGAACTGTCCTAGCATTTCTACAATAGTGATTTATATCAATAAAAGAATCACTAAATTATTCTAGCATTTATATTTTTTTTTAAATTAATATTTTTGATTTGTGGTACATTTTGTAAGTCTATATTTTTTTTGTAGCTAAAGTTTAAATTGCCTACATTATGTTTTACAAAATATTGGTTTAAAACGTTCAATGAAATGGTGTTAATACTCAATCAATAAAGTTATATCTACTCATTTATTAAATACAAAAATGATAATAATTGTCCCATAAAAAAATTGTAAATAAAACACTTACTACAGTTATTATAGCTGGAATGGTATTATTGCTTTAAAAATTATGAATTAGTAGTAAAATTAATTGGCTGAATGTTTGAAAAAATTGTAGATTTATTAAAAACCTAAAAAGGTAAAAACTGTTATTAACCTTTTACAATAATGTAGTTAAAACACCTTTGAAATAAATGAATTTAAATTGCTTGCATAAGAAGATAAATTTATGGAACTTTAAGTAATTATAAAATTAAAAAAAGGTCAAAATGTATTGAGATGTGCCTGTAATATGAATGTAGGTACGATTAATGTTTTTTTTTTCTTCTAAATGCTATTAAGTGATTGCAAGTGAACACCATTACTCTGTGTATTATGTCCGCGCAGTTGTTAACATGTAATTTTTATTAATGAGCAAACAAATTTTACCAAGAAAAGAAAATGATTATGCAGAATCATCAAAGAATCCTGGCTTCATTTATTTAATTTCCAAGTTCTGTGTGGTCTGCTTGCAAAAACTCGTGCGGTTGTCTGCAGCCGCAAGTTTATCAAAGTATGATTATTATTGTTTATGTCAAACGCTTTTACTTTTATTGTTTGCACCTAATGGATGTAACTTGCTAACAGGAATTCTTTTTAAAATCAGAAGCATAACATCGAGGAGTAATTGCTTGCAATAAATTTAAAGGTTTATGCGAGTGTGCCGGCTAATAAAGAACCATCTTCATAAGGAAATGCTGTAAAACTCCGTTTCCTCTATTCAGGTTTTATTGCAAGTCTGGCTCTGTTATATGATGCATTACTTTATACGTGTAATGCCCGATTTTAGTGTTTACATTCATAATAAACACATACGTTTGCCTTGAATAGGTTGATGGACGATTTGAAATTGAGGAAGTGGCTCGTTTTACTCGGTGTGAGAGGAGACGCAATATGAAACAAAACTGCGCACGAAAATGCGTGACTATATTGTAACGACATATATTATGACCGCAAAGGTCATACTTAATATGACACCAGTAATGTAACTTTTACTGTAGTTACGCTTAGTAACAAAAATATCAATTCCTTTCTCATATATAGGGTGGTCCACTTAGAAGGGCCACTATTGGGATCTCGTAACCGGTAACAGATACAAAAAAGTTTAAACTAGACAAATTGTTTCCCTTTCTGAGACCTATTCAGTGATGCTTTAATGTTTTCAAAAAGTTCCATGGCACGCTAGATAATAAACAAAAATCTAAATGGTATTTTTTTAAATCGTTAACAACTCGGTTATACTTGATGGAACACAATTTTTTTGGGGAAAAAGTTTTTGATTTTTTTACACACTGTAAAATGAAAACATTCATTTGTTCCAATTTTGTTTAAATTCTTTGATAAATTACAAACTTGCATTTTTTTTTTGCATGGAAACCATAGTTCGCTATAACCTCATGAAAAAGCAATTTTTTTCTCTTTTCAATAACATAAGGTTTAATGTGTTTATTTTGATATTCAGGATCAAAACGAATAAAATCATTAAAAAGTCCCTATGAATCTATAGAGTGCCATGAAGTTAAACAATATCGAAACAGATAAATGTTTTAGTTTTACAGCGCGTAATAAAATTTACAATTTTTTCCCCCAAAATATTTTTTCCCCATCAAGTATAACCTAGTTATTAACGATTTAAAAAAAGCCTATTTTGATTTTTGTTTATATCTAGCGTGCCATGGAACTTTATTAAAACAATAAACTGAATAGGTCTCAGAAAGGGGAACAATTTGTCTAATTTAAACTTCTTTGTAGCTCTGACCGTTTACGAGATCCCAATAGTGGCTCTTCTATGTGGACCACCCTGTATATTATGCATGTAGGATGTTTAGTCAACATTATAAGCAACATCCCAATTTTAAGAATACTTCAAACACAAATGTTACGTGTGCTTAAATTTAGGTCTCTGACTTAAGTTGTCTACACTAGATACTACGAAGATACTACGAAAGTTTTTGAAGGATGCTGCGAATATTTTTGTGCTGCAAAGTTTTCTGTTCAGCACTGCAAATTTTTTTGAAGGCACTCCTAAAAGTTTTTTGATGGGAACCACATAACTTTCTAATTAATTGGTCTTTGGGACACTGTTAATATTTTTAAGGCGTACTTTTTGAGTGGCACTGCAAGAATTTTTGGGAAGATACCTACAAAACTACCTAGGACTGTGCAAATAGTTGTAAGAGGTCTCTTAGCGGTTTTTAAGCGGTTTCGCATACATTTTTGGAGAGTCGTCTATTTTTAAACAAAACCTAGAAAGTTTCTGGGCGAAATCGTATGTTTCTGAAGATCTATTTCAAAGGCTTCTGTGAAGTACTGTATTTTTAGGACGTACCGCAAAGATTTTAATTGGTAATGCACAAGTTTCTGGGGAGGTACCTCAAAAGTTTCTGTTGGATAGTACAAATATTTTTAATAGTATCACAAAGATTTCCAAGAAATACTCTCAATATTTTTGAGAGGTACCTCGAAAGTTTTTGATTGGTACCCCAAAGGTAATAAATTGATCGAAAGTGAGGAATGAAAGTATTTGAAGGAATCTGAATATCGCCGCGAAGATTTTTCAGAACTGATTCAAAGACGTGTTGCCCATTAAGAAAGTCCAAAGTTGGATGATTTCAAAGAACCTGCACGTATTTTGACATGTTAAACATCTCGCTCAAATGTTTATAAGAGATATAACAGCGTTTATCAAAGGGTGTGGTAAACGAATGTTCACAAATATTGTATGGGGTACTTCGAAAATGTTTAGTGATTCGGGATTACTGTAAAGGTTCAAAGAAGGTATAACGAAAGTTTTTACGGGATGCTTTAACGGTATGCTGCAGAGGTTTCTATTAAGATCCTCTATGAAGTGTGTATTAGGACAACCTTATAATTTTTTGTTGTTGAAATCAGTTAGGAAAGTATGTTTCTCGAAATTAAGTCATAAATAAAAGGCTTCAACCGTCAAGAGACGTTATTCTTGAAACTGGTTTTGCACTTAAACAAGAGTGATTATTAATTTACCTTATTTATCTTAGTAAATGAATGTAACTCAAATGAAAATGTGCAACGATCAAAACTTTGATCTAACTTAACTTGACTTGAACTTTTTGCACCATAGGGTTTGGTGAAAATTGCTCGAAAATAATTGCCCGAAGGAAAATTTCTCGAATACAATTGCTCGAAAAACAATTGTTCGAAATGAAATTTGCACCAATAACAATTCCTTGAAAGCAAAATTGCTCGAAATAATGAAAAAATATTAAATTTATATAATACAAAATAATTGGATGTAGGTACATTTGTTTACACTTGGAAAAGTTTATTTAAATTTATTTACAAAGTGTAAACAAATGTAAACAACTTTTCTAATACATTTAATTATTTTGTATTAAAAGAAATGTAATGTTTTTTCATTTTTTTGAGCAATTTTCCTTTCGAGCAATTGTTATTCAAGCAATTGTTTTTCGAGCAATTTTCCTTCAAGCAATTTTCCGCGCCCCCATATTTTGTGATATTGCGTAATCATTAGATATTAGTTACATGGTGTTATAAATAATTGTCAAATTACAAAAGAAAACTTCACAGCGTTGTTTTTTGCCAAATTTTATTTTGTTGAAAATTCGCATTACAGTTACTTACTCGAAGTTGAGTACTGGCAAATAACGTTTATCAACGTAATTGTCATAATAAAGTTTGTCATGCCAAACCAGCTATGACCATTAATCATATAAATAAATTACCTTTATTTGGCAATTTAACATTCTCGGTCGTGAATCAATAGGTTATCGTGCCTGCGCTGTTTAATTTATAGTGCACAAGGAACTTTGTGTTTTTAAAACGTATAACGAGTACTTGGCAAATGTACGACATGACAACTATGTGCTGCGGCCTTTATATTAGATATACAACCGACCATGTTCAAATACGAGATGAGGTAATAACAGTCGTTAAATGATTGCTTACAGTTTGCATAAGAGGAAGTAATTTTTGTTCATTATTTTCAGGCATGCCTGATCGTATTTACCTTAGCTCATGTGGACTACTAAATTTTCGCGTTAAAACATGACAAGTAAAAAGCGCCAGTCTCTTTTACTGCACACGCATAAACATCAATGAAATATTTTAAAAATAAAACAATAAATTAAAAGCATTATACCTCGGCGAGTAGATTCGTACAGTACAGGGTGGTCCAAATTCGATGGGATTACATGGGTATCTCGCTTAATAGTCCAGAAAGAGAAACGGTTAAATTACCAAAACTGTGTAGTTTTTTGAGGCAAACTCAGAACCGTTTTCATATTCTATCAGTTCCGGTTTTTGAGTTATTAGCGAAAAACTATTTTCTTGACATATTTATTGTGTCATATCTCTCTTATTGTTGTAAATATCAAAAAAGTATATCAATAATCTATTTAAATTCCTTATTTTTTTATCATTCCAAATATATAAGGGTTGATGTATTTATTTTCAATAATACGCAAGTTACGAAGGTTTTTTAATTTTTTTAAAAATATGAAACAAAAAGTAGACTTTAAAAACAAAAAAAAAAACAAGAAAAATCGGAAATGAGTGAATATATTTGAAAACTTTTCTGAGTTTGTCCCAAAAAACTGCACATTTTTGGTAACTTAACCGTTTCTCTATCTTGACTATTAAGCGAGATACCCATGTAATCCCATCGAATTTGGACCACCCTGTACAGTACGAATTCCTAGTCCTGTAACTTATTTATTTTAAGAACTTTGGCGTTAATATTAGATTGCATATTTATTCAACTGTCTTCGAGACATATTAAAACATTATTTTTTAACTTATCAAATTTTCAAAGGCCTCGTACATACATTGTTTGAAAACACCTGAAAGTTCTTATCACATGATATATAATTTAACTATCTTTGTGCATGATTTTTTAAATGAAAAGCCAACATTGTCTCAATTAAAGTAGTCTGCAAAAAAACGGTGAAACAAAAGAAAGTAAAAAAGTCTTCGATAAACTGTGAAGAATGATGATAATGTAGAGATAATAAATAAACGCGTAAATAAAATAAAATTAAATGTACTAAAATACAAGCTGTAACTGCAGATTTCTGTAGAAAAACTTTTTTATATTAAATTTTATTCATGTTTTTTTTTTATTATCTTACAGCCCTTTTATTCCTGTAAAAAAACGAAAATTGTTCGTTATTTTTTACTACTTCTTATCTAATTTTTTCTCGGGTTTCTTTGATTAATCTAATACTATACTACTCTCGCAAAATAAAGTTAATTTTGTATGATGTAATTGAAATTTTAAGACGTTTTTTAATAAATGTGTATTAAAAAATATGGGATACCTTTTAAAAACAAGAAATATTAAAACAAACTTTTAAAGTTATTATTTATTTAGTCGTAAGTGCCTCTACCGCCAGTTCTAGCATTTTTTTAAAAGTTAAATATTAAGACATTAAAAAAAATATTTTCTTATGCTTCTGTTTATTACCTATCTGTTAAGTAGCGTAAAATGAAAAACAATAAATATAGTAAAATCAGGGATAGGGAGTCGGAGTCGAAGGTCGAGTTGATGCTTTTGGGGGGAGTCAGGATTCGAAAAAACTATCGACTTCCGACTCTAATTCAGTTTTTATTTAGGATGAGAACTGAGCGAAAACGGAAATTAAGAATTAAAAAAAAAACAACCATTGACACCAACCAGAATTGAACCCACGTCGCTATCTCCGGTTACTGAATTGTTAGAAAATTAAAAACCGCGAATCTGTACAAAAACTGAAAAGTTAACATTTACTGAACCGGTAATTTTGTTTTGTTTCGGGTGCCTTTTTTAAAAAATTAATTTTGGTCGTTGTATAATATTCCACATGGTGTACACCGATGTCATTTCTCATTAAAAAAACGAAAATTTCTATAGAGAAAAAAATTAAAACCCATTAGGCAAGCGATGAAGTCGCAACTTAAGTTAACCGAGTTACTTTTGTTTATGATAGTTCGTTTGTTTGACTTTCCTTTTTCGCGGTGGCTTAGATCAATAAATGATCTATGATTTTAAGGGTTTAATTTTTATTAATGCCTGCCGTAATAATTTAGAAGTAGCCAACGCTTATTATTTATTTATTGGTGTTTTAATTCGTTTAAAATGCCAGACTCGAGCGTTCTCCGTTCCATAAGTTACAATCCAATAAACCTTGAATGACCTTAAACCGTTTATTTGCAAAATAGCTTCACGTATACTTGTCACGTTTGTTTAGTGCAAAGTTAATTTAAATTGGGTCTAATGGCCCAGCCGTCCTTGCTCAAAACCTTTACATATAAAGAAAAAAATAAGAAGCAAACCGCAAAAGAATTACCCGAGTATATAATCGTTTAAAGTATAGGTAGGTACTATAAAAAGTGGGATTTTGGTGTGGATCTTTCAACCGAGAAATGTACCAGTTATAATCTCGCGTAAAATAAATTACAAAATTGATCTCTCTTAGAGATACACACATAAAAACAAGATAATACTGATGTTAATTAGTATGGTAACGTTGGTGGTCTTAGCAAAACGCATCTGGGCATTATAGAAACACTATAGTCGCTTGATATTTTCAGACAGTCATTTTTAGTATCGTATATTGTAATTATTAACCTGTTTCAGATTCTTATGTACATTCGTACTTAAGTATGCAATCTGCTTATAAAAATTTCAACAATTAACCTATATCACGTAAATGGTAAGGGACGCCAAAGAAAAAAAATATTTTACAGTGTTTTAATTTTTCCAAAAGTATTTTATTACCTCTTTTGGGATGCGGTTATTTTGATACCATTAACATTTGTATATTGTATTTTTATTACTTTTTTTTACCGATACCTACCGCGTGATTTATAATAAGTGTCAAAAATTGTGTCAGATTGTTGGGGAGGTTATTATTATAAGTGAAAAACGTTTCATGATCATAGGTCCTATTTAATTTGATACCTTATACAGGTAATTAATTCCTATAACAAAATAATTTATATATTACAACAAATGTTTAAAGTGCTCCTTGAGCTCAAATACATACTTGACAGTGCCGAATTAGTCAATCATACATTAAATATTAAATTCGTCTTGAAATTCTGCTTAACTTTGCTAATTTAACCAACTTTTTAACTCTTATAAAAACAAAGTTACCCATACAAAAGGACCTGGTTGTTAGAGAAAATATAAGTTCCGGGGCAATCGATAATTTGAGGCCCGTTCAAAATTAAAAACTATGAGGAAGAAAATATAAAATGTCAATGCTTGTTCAGTGGTTTTTAATATTTATTTAAGTAAAAAAATTATTTAACGGAAGCTTTTCGTGCTTTAGCACAAGCAAATTCAGTTATTATTTAAGAATAATCTAAATTATACGCTATCTGGTAGTTTATGTTAAGCCTCCCTAGTCGACATCGGCTGAAAGGGTTAAATCGAATATAATTAGAGCAGATCGTAAAGACTTCAAATGTAGAGCCACTGACTGGTTTAACTGCATCTATCCTTGCTGATCATCTAGTTTTTGAAATGTAGTGCAAAGAAAAGCCTGCTGAATGTTTTTTTTTAAACCTCCCATCTTCTTTGACTTCCGCTAAAGAAATTATAAAGTTGCTGGACAGTAGCAAAGCGAGACAGACCTAAATACCGAAAGCAGGACATCTACTATATGATAAGTAAAAAGTTATCGTCACAATGCCGCTGGTAGAGCGACATCTCTGAGTGAAAACGGTTTTAGTAATACAATTTCATTTGTTGTTATGTTATAAAACTGTTATATGCACTGCGTACAAATTGTGCAATATTTTTTAAAAGATCGAGACAAAAATTAAGGCCCCTAACATTGCGACCCCTGGCGCATTTGCCCCTCCTGCCCCCCTCCGATAGAGCCTGCATACAACACATGTAAATTACTGTCACCCTGTTTAGTTTTGTCTCTTGCAATTGTTTTTTAAAATTATCCCACCACTGAACGCTTAAATTTACGGTATTTATGTCAATCGAAAAGTCGAAAGGAAAGTCATGAGGGAAATGCACTTCGACAAGGTTAGGTTAGGTAAGCAAAAGCTAGGAAAATTTACGAAATAGAATATATGTGTAACAATATCATGCAAATAAAATTTGGTTTTCTTCTGATTTTCTAAGAATGCTCCTCAGTTTGCCCATGTGTAGGGCCCTGCTCTTCCTAGGGCCGGTTCATAAAGCGATCGGATTTTTCAATTGACAAATAATTTATTCTCGTTTTTTATGCAAAGCTTTGGATTTAAAAATTGTTGAAACGGGAAAATAATTTTTAAAGTTGCTGGTCTTTACCTGTTTCTATTTGGGTCGCGCCCCATACGTTAAGAACTTCTGAATAAACAATTATTTATTACTTATGTGCATTGATCAGTTTTGTTCACACATATTTTTCTTCGCTAGTTCTAGCATGAATATGTTATTAATAAGCCAAGCAACGCTGCTTGCATATGCTAATCTACTGTTCAACTTGGCAGCAGTTATCCTGATTAGACCTTTTCACAGCCTACCGAGCTGTTACATCTAATACTTAAACAGTTTTTTACTTGTTTAAAGGCGACAAGCCTCTTAACTGAATAAATATTCCGTCGCGCGTTTCATGATGGTGTTGAAACTGTAAAATGAATAAGCCAACAATTAATAATGAACTTAAAACAATATTAATGGATTTCCTGGTAATAAAAATGATTATTTTCACAAACTATATTTGTCGCGAAACACGACCCGATTTTGCAAATTTAGCTAACGACGTGGGTGGATTTTTATACTCCATACTTTATGCTTTATACACTATTATATTATGTGCATTTAACATCAATTAACATCCGCATAATGTAGTTAAGGAGGTTAAAGTAATTGTTGCTTTTTGGTGAACGTGTAGGTGTTTGAGTTTTCAACACATTTGCTGTAACTCAGTCGATTAAAACAAAGGAAACACAGTCAATAATTAATAAAAATTGTGTTTTTTGCTTATATTTTTCACGAAACAACCTGATTTTGTAAATTTAACGGTTTATTGTGGGTAGATTGTTATATTTATAGTTTAGATAGAAAGATGTAATGTAGTTGAGCTTGCATTAATTTTTTAATCTTTAAAAATGAAGGGGTTGATAAAAACTTTGTATGTTTTAAATCAACGTGTGTTTGTACATGGAATTTAAATAAATGGCCTAGCGTTTGATCGACTGAAAATAAAAAAAGCTTAACAAGTGAGCAAGTTATGTTAAGATACTATTGTCAACAGTATCAAACAAAAGCAAAAAGAGAATTATTTGCTCTATAGAAAAATCTAATTGCTGTATGGAACTTCTATATACAGGGTGTCACACAAAAAACGCCGCAAGCTGTAACTCCGTTATTTGTGATCCGATTTTGATGAACAAAAAACTAAATGAAATGGCTCCTCAAATACTATAAACTGAATTGGATTTCAATGTTCATCAAGTTCAACTTAAATGTCAAACGATAGTAAATTCTTTTTTCCAAATGGCACCATCTATTTTTTTTAACTAAATATGGCAGACATTTTGTTTTCTGAATTCAATGATGTAGTCGTAAGTAAATTTTAGTGCTAAACTAATAGGAAATAAAAAATAAAGGTTTAACAGAAATAGGTTAGGTTTCACAAAATTTTCAAGCGTGCCGTGGAAAACAAAAAAATCTTAATCAACAAATGTCATTTAAACGTCAGTGTGGTACTTACCTATTTGTGTTAACCTTTTATTTTTTATTTCTTATTAGTTTAGCACTAAAATTTACTTATGACTACATCATTGAATTCATAAAAAAAATGTTTACTAGATTTAGTAAAAAAAATAGATGGTGCCATTTGGAAAAAAAAAATCACTATCGTTTGACATTTAAGTTGAACTTGAAAAGAATTGAAATCCAATTCAGTTTATAGTGTTTGAGGAGTCATTTCATTAAGTTTTTTGTTCATCAAAATCGGACCACAAACAACGAAGTTACAGCTTGCGGCGTTTTTTGTGTGACACCCTGTACAGTATGTACAAAAAGTAACGCAACGCTTCAATATCTTGTCTTGTGATAGCTTTACAAAAACAGTTGTTCGTGGTCATTTACTACACAACCTTCAATTGTTAACAACTGCACAGTGTTTTGATTTTGGGCAACTGTACGTAACTTTGTTCCTTTAACTAATATATCCTGTATATTTTGCGTTTTTTTGGATTACAAATTAAACTTTCTTACACAATTGTAACAAGTTTCATATACCAAAAATTCGTTTTCAAGTTATTCAAGTTTTTTTTTGAAAATACACCCAGGAAGGGGACACTAGAAACATATTAATATTTAACAACTTTGTTAGCAATGTCAGGCGATTTTCTTTGAAACTTTATTTGACAATTGTGTCATAGTGCTGACTGGTTAAATAATACAGAGGATGTTTCTAATGCTATGGACACTCTATTTATATCAGTAAAAGAGGGTCAGATTAGAGGTCACTATGTGTTTTTTTTTTTTTTTAATACTTGGTCTAACAATAAGGGCTATACGATAGATTACCCACGAAATGTATTATATTTTTCTACATATCTTTTAATTTAGTTGGTTAATATCCTATAGAATGCGCCAATTAGCTCATACAATACAGCATTTATTTTTATTTTTTATAAAGGGTGTTTTTTAAATATTGCGAAAAATTTGGGAGGTGTTTTTTTATTGAAAATTAAGGAGAGAATTTTATATTTTATTTCTCAAATTTGGATAAATGTGGGAGAATGATATTTGGTAGATGTTTTATGCTTATTGAAAGGTTTACCATAGTAATATTTTCAATCATCTCCCACCTTCACAAGGGGCTGAAAAATGCGACCCCTGTTGGTTTTAGAATCAGAACTTTTTGGTGGGTTGAAATTTTGCAATTAAATATTATTTTTTTAAGCTTTCCTTATTTAGAAACTTTTTTTATTCTTTAGTTTATCCTGAAAACCCTACAGTTTTTGTGTAAAAAAAAATAAGTAAACATGCACCATTAAATATTCCAATATAAAACGATTCATAGTAGCAATTTGTTGTTTTTTGTAGAACGTTTGAAATATTTTATCCTGCATTTAATTTTCATTCCAAAAAAACGTGTTCCTAATATCCGAAAATATCAAGCTATCCTCAGAAGAACTCACAGGCAGAAAAAAAGAACGCCAATGCCCTGTCTTATCCCATCATCTTTGTTTTGTGCCTGGAGTACTCCTACATTTCACTAGCACCACTGTCTTTGTTTAAGACTTAAAAATAGAAACCATTAAATTCCGTATTAAATTTGTTAACCTTGAATGGTATTGGATTTTCGTAGCCATCCTAATAACTTCCGATTTGGAATTAGACCTGTTTCAGAACAATGACTAAATTACCTTAAAGTTCACTCACCTACTAGATCGTTTTTACCGATACTAGACTGTAAGAATCTGGACCCGTATCCACCGTGATAGAACTCAATTATTGATTGTGATGAAGGTAATTCGGAGGTTAGATTTATCATAATGAAACCGTTATAACGCTAAATGCCATGTTTTTAAATGATAAAAGATGGAAACTTACAACCCTTTATAATTACTACATGCTATAGAACTGATCTGGTGTACTTATAACGATAATACCGATGTAAACATAAACAAAAACACGTAAATAACGTTATTACAACTAAAGCGTTTAAAATTAGGGTAAATTAAAAGTGATCGGACACTAATATTTATTATGCATATGGACCAATCTATGTTCTTAATACGTATAGAATTTGGTGCATTAAGATATTGGAATTTTAAAGATTTCGTTAATTTAGATTGGTAATCCTGATTAAATTGCTTCGATATTTATTCCCATCCATCTTTTGTTCTAATTGTCAAGTGCCAATGATGGATGGTTTCAACGCATAATTGTCCATTGGTCGTATGTTATCAAAAATTGTATAGCAGCCGCATTATTTGGGTATTAAAAAAAAGTTTTCGAAGTAAGTTTTTTCTTGGGCATATTTCACATTTTAGATCAGATTTGATGTGAATTACTGAATCGTGTCGTTTTTATTTTAAACGCGTATTTTGTTTCTGTATTAAATATTTTTAAGTGGCTCGTAAAACTCGACTATTTTCGTTGCTATTATACCGCTAATTTTGTGAAATTTTAATTAGTGTCCTGCAAATTAAAACTTTTTTTGTGTCGCTATTTGGTCAAACACGTGGCAATACGTGAATGCCACATTATACGTAATCTTTTGTTTTTGTCGAACAAATAAGACGCGTGAATGTAACACGGCACTATCGTGTTCCGATGTTTTTCGTTAAAATGGCGACAGCACTACAACAAAATGCTGTGTAACTTGAAATAAAAAGAGAAAATCTGATTAATGGAAAACAGATTTTAGTTTAGTTTGCAATGTAGACAAGTTTTTCGAATAGTTTTTATCGTCGTCGGCGTTATAAACGAGTAAATTGCAAAGCTGAGTAGCAGAAAGCAGAAGCGATTGAACAGAACAAAAGAGGATCGATGACATTTGGCGCCTGAGTTGGCACCATTGATCAAAGGCAACGTGACCGATTACCCATTGTATAGCTATTAACATGCGCCTCGTCATGCCTCGCCGCTCCGAACTTTTTTCAGTCACATATTCAGCGTCTAGTGAATCAATTTTTGCCTTATTCCGACTCAAAATAATACCAAAATGTAACATCATATTCTACTACAACCGGAACCACAATTGCTATAATAAAATACAGGGTGTTAATGAAGTAAAACATGTCACTTAAATCTTCTTTTTAAATATTAACGAATAAAATTGCAATACAAGATGTTTCCCCATATTTTTCCCACTATTAGATATCCTCGATTTTATTTTGTTTCTCACTTTCGTCGCCCTGGCAACAATCTTTGTTTTCTTTTTAAAATAGAACACGCTATACAGTGCTGCGCAAAAGTATGTTTTGTCAAATATCTCGCACGGTAATTTATAAATAAAAATCTGACTATCGCCATCTTATAGCCAACAAAAACCTACAAAACATTTTTCCTTTAGCGTTTTTGTGTATTCGCCACAATAGCCAAGATATTTAAGTTTAAAAATGTTGATCGATTTCGGTTTCTTCATTATATCACGTAGGCCATGGAATTTTTAAACAAAACAAGATCTTGTTTAAAATACACTCCTAAATAGCTAACTTTTGTCCCATTTAACCAACCTTGTATTTTCAATATTTACGGAGATAGCAATAGTGTCCCATCGAAAAGTGAAACAACCTGTATAGTTTAGAAGTTTTCTAAAAAAATAGGTTTTCTTAGTAGATTAAGTAAGAAACCTCCAGTCCTTACTAAAATTTTAATAAACAAAAGTATCATAGCACCCCTTTTTGTATGCTGCTCTAGTATTTTATTTCTGGCAAATTCTAATGATTTAGACCGGCTTCAAAAACTGCCAAATAGGGCTATGAAAATTACTCTTATGCTAGATACTCTACAGCAGCGATTCTTAACCGGGGGGGCCGTAAAAGATTTTAAGGAGTGCTGCGAAAAATTTATAAAACGTTTTTACCTCTTAGAATATCGAAATCTTAAAAACAAAATTTTTTCTCCTTATTTTACTCGAAACATCGAGAGATATCTTCGTAAATAAATTGTAATATTTAAGTTACTACAAACTAGGGGGCCGCGAAAATATTGTAGGATATGTAGGGGGCCGCGACTACTAAAAGGTTAAGAACCACTGCTCTACAGTGGCTTAGTATTATTTTATTACGATTATTTTCATTTCAAAATTATAAATAACCAGCTTCCAAATTCTTAGTTAAAATATATAAACCAAACTTCTGATATTCATAATTATCCGACTAGAAACTGTAAGGACATTAAATTGCTATTCAGGACACGAAATTGCACTTAAAATACAAAATTCTCTATTTTATAAAGGACTGAAGTTTTAAAACGATCTAAGCGCACTTAAAAATAAAACTAATATTGTAAGGTTTAGACGTAAGAAAAATTTAAATTGTTATATATGTAAGTTATAAAATGTAAACACAATTAGAAAAAACTTATAATTATGAATTTACTTTAAAAACTGTATGAGGTTATATGATTCTAAAGTCAACCGTTTTCGTGAAATTAACATTTTTTTGAAATTTTTGAGCGATATAGCAGTTTCAAAAATTGTTAACATTAAAAAAGTTTTAAAAGGCACTGACCGAGATCGGTGGCTGGTTGGTATGCAACCTAGCGAGTAAAATCGGGAGGCGTGGGTTCGAAACCCACGGCCGTCTGTCATTATAGGGGTTTCAGGTGGTTCCCTCTACCTACTATAGGCAAATGCTGTGACAGTACTTCCACCTACCCTTACCTTACCCACCCTTTCCTTGTTCCCCGCCCCCTCCTCCCGGACGCTAGTGACTTCAGTTGTCGAAGCGTCCCTAAACTCACAATTAAAAAAAAAAAAGGCACTGGAAATTCGTGTGAAATTTAGATTGACGATAAACAACACAGTCTTATGGAAAATTGAAATATTCTTCAAAAACATTAGGCCTGTTTTATTCCTAAATTTGATATTTTCTGGTATATCGCGATTTTATTATTAATTATTAGTGATATTTTTAAGTAGGCTATGAAGTTAGACAACGCTAATTTTTGAACAATTGAAAGAAACAAACAAAAGAAAATTATCTTTTCCCTACTAATTTTTTACATTTTTTTTGTAATGAAGATGTAATTTTATTATTCCTACGCTTAAATCGAGGTCCTGATAAGAAACCTCGATTTAAAGGTAATTATCAAAACCCTATATATACGAAATTAGGCTTATCAGTCGAAATTAAGAATAAATACCCCAAGCCAAACGAAAAAAAAAATGTTGGGTATTGAGCAACTACACTTAAAAAAATCTAGTTTACTTCATAAGCAAGTTCTAATAACTTACGTATTAATGATAGGAGCCTTTTATTTCTTTTGTTTAAATATCTACAAAACTTGTGAATAACATTATCTAATAAAAAAAGACGAACAATCAAAATTCGTCATTAATTGATACCCATTGGTTTATCTTATGATCTTAAATTTACATCAAAAACCAATAACAAATCGCAGATGATTGACTTCTCTTAGCACAATAGTAGCTTTTGTTTTTTTCCTTTAGAACTCATTTCTGATAGCTAGAATGCAAGTTATGTGTAAATTAAAGTTTTGATAAATTGTCTTAAACTATTTTTTATGTTTCACACCGAATAACTGCGATGTTATAACGTTTGCAAAATGCTTGAAAATGTAAATGAGAAATAAAAAACTTTAATATATCTGAACCCAAAAGATAGGCGATAGATAAGAATTTATTTATTGCCCAAGATACTAATTATACTCTTAAAATATGCAAAATGCTAATTCGTGAGACGCCATGGACAATTTAGCTAGGAACAAGAGCTTTGATTTTTACATGTAAAGATGTTTAGATACCAGAGTCTCGCTTCAAAATTGCCGTATTAGGCAGAGTTTTTTTTTTATACAGGTGTTTTTAAATGTATCTTAAATGTAGTCATTTGTGTTTACTTTTTTGCATCTTGTAATTATGCAGTTTCTCAATAACTATGCTCATGTACGGATCACAGAAATTACAAGACTGAATAATTTAAAATTATAGGGTTACACTAAACACAAAGAATCTTAGGATGGCATATACTGATTTATATCAGTATATGTTTTATAACATCAAAACCGAGTGAAAATATTTTTAAAAAAACTTTGTTATTTTAAGAGAAAACCTTATAAATCGCAGATACAATGAGGTAAGGAATTTTTTTTAACGATTATTAGACCGGCTATAATCAACTTTTTTTGAAATAATACTTCTTTTTTTTTTCTTATAAAGAATTTAATTCTAAATTCGATCATGCAATAAAAAATAAATGTATGTAGATAAAAATATTTTTGAGAAAAATCGGTCGAAAATTATTTATTGTTCACAAAATCTTAGCAATTTTAGTTTTTTCAATTATTTTATTATAAGAGAGAAATTTCAAACTCAAAAAGTTTTTATTTCTTATTCGAGTACATAACTGCTATCATTATCAACGACACTATGCCATCTTCTCTGTAAATTTTTAATCTTTTGTAAACGTATGGTCCCTGTGTAGAAAAATAAGACTACGGAATTTCGTACATCAGTTACAAATTTGAAGTTTTTATTTGCCAAAAAAGTCCCCAATTGATAATTAGATAAAGAAGTAATTTCTAGTGATTATAGTGGATGTTTTCATTTAAACTGTTTT
The DNA here is from genome assembly GCA_947652605.1 of Elmis aenea. Classification (NCBI taxonomy): domain Eukaryota; kingdom Metazoa; phylum Arthropoda; class Insecta; order Coleoptera; family Elmidae; genus Elmis; species Elmis aenea. Next base: position 11,626,513 of record OX393578.1, on the reverse strand, counting down.
TTTTTAGTGATTATTGTTGCATGTGATCTACTGATCTAGCATTATCATACAAGATTTTTGTTGTTGAACAAAGATGTTTTCTTTTTTACTGATTCAGCATGTAGCCCTTGTAGTTGGTAACAATAAATTTAAGTATTAACCGTTTTGCAAGGTTTTAATAACACAAAAAGAATTTTGCTAGAACAGTTCCACCAAAATCACAGTAAAACATTTTAATTTAGGCGTTTGTGTGATAGACTCTAGTCAGTTTGATACTTCTTGAATGCTTAATTTAGTAATTCAGTAGTATTTCAATGCCTCATTATCAAATTCGACTGGACGTCCACTTTGTTACTATCACAAAAGTCAAAATTACGTCCAGCAAAATTACCGTCAGGTCAGGTAAGGTTAGGTTAGGCTGGGCCAGGCTTGCTTAAGTTAGGTTAGGTTAGATTAGCTTGGGTTAGATTAGGTTAGGTGAGCACATAGTCATAAACCGCAAATTTTAGTTGTCGTTGCTGTATTAAATACCAAACAAAAAAGAAACAGCTTACAATCGCGCATGTGTTTTTTAAAAAGTAAAAACTTCATCATTGCATGGAAATTTAAAATAGTAGTCCTCAAAATTATGAATTAACAATCTGCTTACAAATCCAGTAACAAAAAATATCTTTACTCTTACATAGTCTAAGTAGAACCAACGTAGATATACCTCTGAACATAATTGGTTTCATATGGTACTCCTGAAAATTCTATTTGATAATATTTTTAGTTGTTTTTAAACCCATTGCACGATACAAACAGGCGATCAAACGACATAAGTATTGGTCTAGAACAGTGTTTCTCAAACGTTTTATTTGGAGGACCCCTTTCAAAATTAAATGCTTATACAGGACCCCAATAAATTGTTTTTTAGACAATATGTATGTTTTTTTTTGCCTGGCAAGTAATTTTGGATAACGTTTGAACATTATGAACAGAGGCTCAGGAACCCCTTCAGAAGGATTCAGGAACCCCCAGGGTTCCACGGACCACACTTTGAGAAACACTGGTCTAGAATATAATCATTACAATCTTTGAATCTTCCTTATAATAAAGTGGTAGATATTTCGACAAAGAGTAAAATGGCAATGAATTTATTGTAACCGTTTTTATTTTTGTAATGGACACACCACTTGCCTTTAAAATTTTGGGAAACATTTATGGGTCAGTTTTCATTTGCAATTTGTTATATTATTTTAAAGTAGATTACAATAAATATTAAAAATTTTAAGTATTGTTTAAATTGTTTAAAAGTTTTTAAATATGTTGCAATTAAAATTTAATAAAAAATCACTCATTTTATTTTTACGAACAATCTCATTCCAAAGAAAACTTGTACCAATTTTGAGACTTCCATGTCTTCATCTTTACGATACCTAAGTGATGTTTAATTCAACTCACATATTACATTTATGTTTTAAGAATGAATTTGCTATGCAACTAAACAATGCAGTATTGAAATTTCACGATGTATATCACCAATACCCTAGAAAAAAAGCAGTTTCCAATTTAATCCTGTAAAAATAGTTGATGTTTTGTATTATATTTTGTGATCGGTTGTTATATGATAGCTTTGTTACAGGTAAGAAGTACACCATTATATCTCAAAGACTACCCATTATACTTCATAGAGAAGACATGTTTTGCCTTACCGACGCTGGGGTATGTATTTTCCAGCTAATTAAATAGGAATAGTATCGTACATTTTAATCGTTATATAAATCCGCTGCGCGCTTGTATGTTATAAATTATTTTTCATGATAAAGTGTATTCATAAACTAATCAATTGATAGATACATTGGTTAGAATTAACGAAGTGCAATTCATACATGAATTATGCGAGAATCTTAAGATGTACTTAAAACCTGTTTCCTTTGGGGCCATTATTACCTTCAGATCATATTAAAATTATTAATATAAATTACTAATATTTTGTATTCATATATCAGGAAAATGCAGTTTATAGCATTATAAGTTACTTCCTAAACTAATTAATAACACAACTGGTGTGGAAATGTGGCTTGTTATATGAAATAATTATTCTAAAACCTAAAACAAGTTTTATACAGAAAAAATAATTGTAAGAAATTTTGAAGAACAGGAAAAGGAGGACTCAAGTCACAATTTTATAATTTTGATTAATTTTTAACTTACTTTGGCCTTATGTAACATTTTACTGAAAGAAATACAGCAGATGATTTTATGTAAAAATATTTTTATTTGGTTGACTATAAGTATTAATAAAGATTTTCGTAGCTAAAATCAGTCTTTATTAAGTAACTTTTATTTTCACTAAAATATTGACAGCTTCAAAAATTTGTAATTAAGAATCTAACTATGTGAGGCAAAAATACCGTTGGAACTTAAGTTAGGAATAATGTCATAATGGTTACTGATTGATTAAACTTTCATAATAATACACAGGGAGTTTGTTTTGCTCTGCCCATTTTCCTAAACTTTAAAGGCCTGTTTGCAATTTTTTTTCAGGATAGAACTCTTTCCTATGTTTTCATTTTATTATCGATAATTTTTTAAAAGCTTTAGTAATAATTTTTGTAAAAAATAATTGTTTTAGTAAGTATATTTTAGATTTAATATTGGAGCACTAGATTAATTAGTAGTAAATTTAACTTAAGATGAGACCAAATCGCTGATATAACTTTCGAAATCTTTTTTGCCATCATGTTTACTTATTGGCTAGCAACAAGTAATTGAAATTTATAAACAGACAGTGTTAATCTGCTTGCAGTATTAGGTACACAGTGGCTTAGTTAGAGTTTGTGCCACCCTGAGTTTGCCGCCCCTCTCAATAAGGGTTGATTTTTCCAAAAGCAAAAAAAAACACACAAAAAGTGGAGGATAAACAAAATGCGCCGCGGGCCATTTTTTTTTCAAATTTTAGATGTTCAAACGTGTTTTAATGCAAAGTTAGATAACGTAGGGTACTTTACCATCATCCAAAATTACAGTTTTATGGCAGAACATATTCTGATTTTTATTTTTTTAAATCAGAGCGCCCCCACCCCCACAATAGTTATTTATGTATCAAGGCCAAAAAGTACGTTTTGGCCGAGGTGCATATTACATTTTTTGTGCGATCGAATTAAAAACAATATACATTTTTAGTCATTTTCAAAATTATAGGTTAGAAACTACGTGAGATTCTTTCACTGACAAATGACGGCGTATGTACTGCATTACCGGCCCTCTCCTTAGCAACGGCCGTAAAAGTTACTTTTTCGGCCGTTGCTAAGGGTAATGGCCTGAAAAGTAACTTTTACGGCCGTTGCTAAGGATAGGGCCGGTAATGCAGTACTTTATGATTGCTAACGCGTCCGTCAAACAGCTGTTTCTAGTACGATCGCACAAAAAATTATTTTTAATAAGGGTAAAAGCTTTCAGTAATAGTTTTCATTTAGGTAAAGAAACACGTACATAATATATTTAACAAAATTACAAAAAAATAATGATAAAATACAAACATAAATTTCACATAAATTCCAAAAAAGGATTTTCCAAATTTCAGCCCAAAATTGAGGGAGGAAAAAACGGAAAAACGTTGTTGATGCTTTAAATTTATATTTTTGTTGCTTGTTTTCCTGAACAAAAAGCGTACATTACTGTGAATTTCCTCACAGGCACCTTGCCTTGCCTATAGACACGACTCCAAATATAATATAAATGATTAAGGATTTTATATACCTGTCAAATTGCATTAATTATCACACAGGTAGGCCAGTTGCGCACAATCAATATTTTTATCACTATCATACATTATATTACTTGGAATTTCTGTCGTTACAAGGGGGCGGGGTTTCAGTGTAGCCTGGTCGACTAGCCCGTTTTACTCTGTAACTTCGATAAGGATTCTTTTTTTTTAATGTGAATTTTTCATTGGGATTAGCGCAAGTGCCAGCACTGATTATTATATCTACTGTTTCTTTATTACCCCAAGATTTTCATTTTTACCCCATTTGGGTATTAGACTAAAAGACCCCCCCCCCGCCTTCCCTAGCTATGCCAGAGGTATTACAATTTGATCGGTGTTCTTCACAATGGTCGGATTGGATCGCTATTCTGTAATAAACACATATTTTAAAGCCGTCTTTTAAAACTAGGATCGCTTTTATAGAAAGAGTGACACAATCGAAATAACTACACAGGTATTTGCAGATGGCATCGTTATTAAAAATTGCTTAAAAATAGACTTGGTTAGGTTAAAAAAACACTTAATACAAACTAAATAGTTATTAATCATTACCTCATCATGCACACATGTGAAAAAAATATTGCAATTTTCAATATAAGTAACGGAATTGCTCAAAATGTTTCGGCTTGATATAAAGTAATTTGTTTCGTTGATTGAAACTCTGAAGAATGTTTGGCGTTAAGTAACTTTGCGATAAAACCACATACCGTTTTTTGTGTAAAGTTAAAAATCGCATTAAAATATACTGACCGCGCACATAAACATGACCGACATGATCTTTTAAAGTTTGCTTTGAAGAGATTTCATTCATTAGAGCTAACTTAATTAGAAAATCCAATGTTGTTAAAGCCTCAAGCTAAGGCAGTAATTTTGAAAGTATGCGGTATAACATGTTTACATTATTTACTTCTTATTTTATCGGTCAATTTCAATCTTTATGTTCAATCACAATTTTTTTGTTGATTGCGTTTACTAATTTGTAGTTTTAATTTACTTTAGCTGCACTGTTTTATCTTCTGCTGAACGACGTGGTATACATAATGGTTTCGGTAATGGCGTAGATACATTTCTTATTTGAATTAGTCTTTTAAAGACATTTGACTTCTTTTAAGATGGTGATTTGCAGACAGCATTAAACGTTATAAGAATAAAAGTTAAAGTTTTTATTAAAATCATTTAGATACTAGGTGACAAATAGGTACAATTTTATTTTAGTTTATTTTTTTATTCGCTGCTCTTACATATCGTTAATTTTATTTAATGGCGCCCTAATTCTTTACCGTATCTAATGTAGATGTAAGTATTAGGAAAATGTTTGTTTAATAAAATCAATTTTGTTAATTTTAGTACTTAATTATTAAAATGTTAATCTCTTCATCTATTATTTCCATTTTTAATAAATTATTGTTTTAATTATCATTAAATCTAAATGATTTAATTGGTGAAGATTACGTTTATTTTATACAGGGTGTGTAAAAATTGGCGGAAGCGCTACACGTGGCGATGTTCTTCGTAAAATTCTAAGTAGAAAATTTTGATACAAAAATGTTGTACCATGCTTCCTATGACCTCAGGAACCATTAAAAAAAAATTGGCAACATTGCATACATTGATTTGCGTTTGGACATTTTTTATCAGCAATTTTTACTTAGGTATTTACAATTTTTGTTCGAACTGAAAGCCTTCAGTTCGTAAACATAGCTGCAATTTTTTGGGTATCGTAAAACACAAACTAGAAATAATTATTTTCATTCAAATCAGTGATTTACATATTTTCAACACCAATTTTTGAAAGGAAGAACACAATATCTAGGAAAAAATACTATTCGAAATTTATTTTTATTCCAAATTGCAGCTTTTTCATTTGCAAGTATTAAATAATAACGCTTATTAAAGGACTAAATGTCAAAACTTTGAGGACCTCTTGCAGACACAGCAAGCATGGTACAACATTTTCGTATTAAGATTTTCGACTTAGAATTTTCCCAAGAACATCGCCATGTGTAGCGCATCCGCCAATTTTTACACACCCTGTATAAACAAATGCAGCAACACTTTTGCAAACTATGTATGATATTTCTTGTTTTTATTAAATTTTAAATAAAAACTTTACATGTACAGCAGTTGTACTAAATTGTAAAAGTTTTTTTTCCGTAATATACAGGGTGGTACACTTTTTAGTAGCAGGACTTTAACAGTCGATAGAAAAACTTATTTTAAAGCGAGTATTCTTGATCAACATGGGTCCAAAAACGCTTCATTTTAAAGATACAGGGTGTTGAAATTTTCGGTAAAATATCGATAATGTTTAACCGTTTCTCAACCAGTAGATATATTTAAACCAAATTTGGTATACAGCACCACATTACAGGTTACCACAATCGGTGAAAATTTCAAGTCCCACATGCGACCAATGGCGGAGTTGTGGGGGTTCAGTTTTAATATATTTTATAAAAAAACTAGTACGGCCTTGTTCAAAATCAAACTAGAACTTGTTTTTGGGTAGAACATTTTATGCTAAACAAAACGTGTCGCTTGACTTTTCTTCGTATCTGCCACCGTTTGGCGCGAAATTTGATTTATATCTATTATTATTTAACCCCTTACCGCATATTGTATCAGATATGATACGTACCATATAAAGCGATATTAGTCATAGTTCTCATATAGTAGCGCCTTCTACAGTGTACTATACTAATAATATACAGTTTCACGCGTAATATTTGAAAAATTGCGCCATCTATGTTGAACTACAGAAAATATACATTAAAAAACGTCAAAGAGCTTAACATTTCCCGCCTACTACCGCCATTTATGCAAATTGGGTAAATTTATGTTATTGCATTTTATTTATTTACATTATAAATTCGACGTGTACTTTTTTTTTACTATAATAACGTCTAAATCCTTTGTGCCAAATCATTTAATTTTTATGAATAAAAATTATGTATGTAGCATATATGCATGGTATTACATATTAGAAAAAAAAACAGAAAAGGTAAAAAATTTCGTCTTAAAATAAAAATGAAATTTTTTTAACATTTTTTTAGCATTCTGTAATAAATATTGTACACATTCAAAAAAATTTATTTGAAAATTTAAAAAGTCATGCAGTAAGGGGTTAACTGATTATTGTAAATAATAAGTGGCTCTTCTTTCGACTTATTTTATGTTAAATACCGAAATTAATCATTTTTTATGCAACAAGATAGTGATAATACAAATTTTGCGACATATCGATGTTATTCTACATCCGTACAGATGACCCTATCGGCAAAAACTGTGCTCACAGAGCGCAACCGGTCGCAGAAAGAAATGGAAAGTTGTTAACACATCGGGGTGTCGCACCTGAACGCTGTGTTTTCGAGATTGTCGTTTGTCTTTGTTTACGATGCTATGGTCACGTCAGCTAGGAGGTCGTGCATGTTCCATCATACCACTCGTGCATGAACTATGCACTTCGTTCAACTAGAAACTAGACTAGCTTAAGATCGGCCAAAAAATGACCATTAAGAATTGGCTCATCTTCCGTTTTTTAAGTAATGGAGCTTTGGAGGATGTAAGTCAGTGGCGTGCGGTGACTTTTCAACCAGGGGATGCTGTCAAAAAAAACGAACTTTTTTTTTTTTTTAATTAATTTTATTCTACGATCTTTTTTACAAAATTCGTCTATAGCAACATCATACAATCTTTTTTCATTTTTCATATTTAGCAACAATTTATTTTCAATTGATATTAAAGCGAGAGCAGACAGTCTATCGTCATTTTGGCTGCTTCTGGTGAATGTTTTTATTCTTTTCATTGTCGAAAACGATCGTTCAGCCGATGCGCTCGTGGAAGGTATAGTGCAAATTAATTGTATTAATTTAAATACTTTTGTCAAAACATCTTTTAGCTCATCTTTCACAGTTAATTCTTTTATGCAATTTATAGATTTTAAATGAAAGTCGGGAGTCGAGTACACGTAAACTAATTGACTTTTTAACTTCATAAAATCAAAGTATTTTCTATAAGTTGGCTGAAGTGATTGTAATAGAAAATCCGGAAAATTCTTTTCATATTCTTTAAATTTTCAATCAAAAATTGCAATTATTATTAACCACAGTTTCATCCATATTATGGGTCGTATTAAATAATAATCAAAATTCTAAGTAGCGAAACAGTGCACTAAAAATAGAGTTAAGCTTATTTAAATAGAAGAAGCTTGATTTAAAGAAAGTAAACAAAAATCAATTTACAATGGAAATGATTATTTTGTAGCGTGCGGTAATATCAATCGAGTGCGGCTGCCCTACCATATAACAGTTGCCCCACACAGAGGAACCATGAGAGTAATCGCTTCCCGTAGCTGTTAAGTAAAGCAACGATGCGGGCAATAGACTAGGGACTGCATCGCAGTGCGCATGCGCCAAGAACGCAAATTTCGAATCCACAATCAGAAACGCATCCCTCAGTCGGGCTCACAATCTCTAGCGTTGTGCATCGCACACATTTCGTCAGCCGCTCGCTGGATGTAGATTATATAACGCAAATTTTCGAGCAGGCAAAACATCGTATATAATAAATAAAATTATCACGTAACAAAAAATAAAATCAAAGCGAAATAAAGCTACACGAAATTCAAATATGATACGGAAAAAAAATATTCTTGACGTGAATTTTAGGGGATGCGCCGCATCCAACGCATCCATGGACCGCACGCCGCTGATGTAAGTGTACTAAAAAAAAAACTACTGAGCTATTAGATCTTCATTACAGTAAAATGTAGCACTTAATATGATATCCTAGTTGGTGTTAAATAAGCAAAATTTTCTTTGTTGCAAAGTCTAGAATGCTGACAAGAAAAAAAAATGTATTGTGAGAGTTAGTCCTTGAGATAACATTGTAATATAATCTAAAAGGTGACCTGAGCTCTTTGGTCACCTTTAAGGATTATATTTACTGACGAATGTGGAGGGTTTCTGTTCTAACGTAACGTTGATATCTCTGTCATTGACGGTGGTATGTCTATCAAATAAAAATTTGTCGCAATTCGTGTATCACCTAACGACATTATAGGAAGTAGAGGTCAAGCAGTAACAAAAATCTTTGAGATACGTGCATACAAAGTGTTCTAAAAGTATTGCTTGACTAACAGTTTTTGACTCATCTTGACAATTATGGGGTCATTTGTGTGCTATTGAATTAAGGCAAATCTACAAATAATTTTCATTCCAAATTTAATTGAAATAATAACTAAAAAAAAACCTAAAACAAAGTGTATTGTGTATTTTTAAAGTCAATTAATAAAATTTAAAATTAATAAAAGAGATTTAAAAAACCTATTAGAAATATTAAGGAAGCCTCAGTGTTGTTAATGTGTTGTAAGTTGTAAGATTTTTATTTAAATTTGTCTCGTTTTCATCATAATCTTTTAATATTAAAAAAAAAACTCATAAGCTACTTTATATTTTAGACTGGTTTAACTTTTAAGAAAAAAGCGTCTCTCTACTGATAGCACCTTCATATTTTAAATAATTTTAAACGATGCCAAACAATGCCAACTAATGAAATTAATCGAACTTCACCTTGTGTTGTCGTATTAAAATTGTGTTACCTGACAACGCAAAAAACGCTACAGACATTAGCTATTTCCTGTTGTCTTTCTGTGTATTGTGATTAATGAAGTTGCGAATTAGACAAGGTGGTACTAGTAATTTTATGTTAGTGCGTTCTTTACTAGCGTTTACTAAGTAGTTTTGTGATTGTTTTATTAATCTTGACGCTTATTCTTATGTTCCACTGAACTGCCCTACAACAAGGTAAATGCGTTTCAATTTTTACACATTTAAGGCACGTTGGTTTAATTAAGGGTATACACAGGGCACAGGGTGTCCCAGATATTATTTCCATCATGATTATATCTTTTATTTGGAAGAAGAATGTCAACAAATCTTACACATTATATTAAATAGCGGAAAAATTTGCATGTAATGGCACACAAATTTATTAAAAATTTTATTATGTCTTATAACATTAAAAAAATTAAGAAATGTTAGTCGGTCTTAATTTGTTTTTTATTAAGTGAGAATTTAAACCGATTTTGTTTGGACTTGATTGTTGATCATCCATCATCAATTACTTCATCTAGGTACTTACAAAAACAAAAATTTTGTTTCATAAGCTTTCATATCAGTACGTACAGGGAGGTCCAAATTTGAGGGGATTAAATGAGTATCTCGCTTAATAGTCAAGGTACAGAAACGTTAAAATTACAAAAAAATATGCAGTTTTTTGGGGCAAACTCAACACCGTTTACAAAAATGTTCTATCATTTCCTATTTTTAAGTTATTAGCAAAAAACTGTCTTCTTATCATATTTATAAAGTCATATCTCCGTTATTGTTGTAAACATCAAAAAAGTGTATGAAGATTATTTTTAGATATTATAACATAGATACTGATGGTACTAAATACTAAATAAAATATTTTACGCTCGCCATTAAAAAGTCATGACACAAACTTACCTTTTTTTTAATGGAAGCTATACTTTGGCTATGACAAATTGAATATTTTTTTTCCCGTTTCAAATATATAAGGGTTGATGTGTTTATATTCAATATTACGCAGTTGCAAAGGTTTTTAAATTTTTTTTTAAAGATGAAAACCAAAAAGTAGGCTGCGAAAATAGGATATGAACAAAATAGAAACAATAATATAGTCAGAATCAGCAGTTTTGTAAAAAATATATGAATACGATTTAGCTAATTGTAACAATCGACTCTGAAGCAAAAATGTATTGCAGACCTAACTAACCATAAATTAGTACAAAACTAAGTCCCTTTTAAATAATCGTTGGGATGTCGTACCACATGAGTTTTATAAGGTTTTACTCTTTTTGTTTTTACCAATGTTTATCTTAGAAAGAAATTAAAAACCTTTGTAACTTGCCTATTATTGAAAATAAATACTTCAACCCTTATATATTTGAAACGGGAAAAAATAAGAAATTTAAATAGGTCATAGCCAACTACAGCTTCCATTTAAAAAAAGGTGAGTTTGTGTCATAACTTTTTAACAGCGAGTGTAAAAAAATTTAGTACCATCAAAGTCTACGTAAAAATATCTAAAAATAATGTTCATATATTTTTTCGATCACCAACAATAAGGGAGATATGACACAATAAATATGACAAAAAAAAAGGTTTCGCTAATGACTTAAATATCGGAAATTATAGAATATTTTTGAAAACGGCTCTGAGTTTTTCCTAGAAAACTGCACACTTTTGGTAATTTAACCGTTTCTGCATCTTGACCATTAAACGAGGTACCCATGTAATCCCATCGAATTTGGAACACCCTGTACATACCTAATCGTCCTTATGGTCTTCTGGTACTTTACGGATTCTGTACTTATCAAACAAAATATTTTTAATTTTAACGTATTGTGGAATATAAACAAACGCACAGATAAAAAAATCTTGATTCTCGAAGTTAGCCAAATTGAATGTACATTTGTTTTTACCCAAACTCTAGCGAAGAAGAAGTAAACTTATTTTTAAAAACTTGTCTTTAAAGTACCAAAATTTGTATTGTTTAAGTTTTTTCGTCAATGACTCCTCGACAGTTGTAGTAAAATAAGATATAATTTTCATTCTGAAATAGCATTGTTAACATGATAATACTGAGTAAAAATGCTTTAGGTGTAAAAATCAATATTTAACTGCAGGATTAACTATTAACTTCAAAACCCTAACGATCATTTCACGGAACATGCAGGAACTGTCTGTTACTTTTAAAATTGGCACAAAATAAGCATAATTTGTACATACTTAAGAAATCCACAATGACGGTTGAAGTTTTCCTTTAAACTGCTGTGATTGTGGAAATAAAATAATTATACGTTATCTGCATATTTATACATTTACCAGCTGCGTTAGTGACGTATGTCTTTCGCTAGAGGTACATCACGGTTTAGTGCAGAAATCTAGAGATGCAACACGCTACCCTTCAAGCTATGTGGTGTGATGGTGTATAAATGATACTGTGTTCTGTACATAATTGAGTAATATTATGTTTGTTATGTAAATTACAACAAAAAATATTTTAAAAGGGAAATTTGATATAATTATGATTTGCCTTATTTCCATGTGTGCGATGTTTGAATTTATTGGAAATGTATGTTTGATTACTGAGATGCTGTTTCATTTATGACATCGTTTTTATCAATAAAGTTTAATTTTTCGCTATTTTTCTTCGCATTATCAAGGTACCCAAAAATAAAATTTTTAAATATATTCCGAGGTTATAAACTCTGTCACGGAGATCGGGCTATTTTACGCATACAACGAGTGTACATAATTTCTTATTATATTTTACTTTTTCATCGCACTCTTGAAGTGCGTTGGTAGCTGAAATACTGTTTGGAATCACTGGTCTTCAAAGTAGGGTGCGCGCACCTATGGGGATGCGCAAGATAATTTCTGGGGGGCGCGGAATAATTCGTAATATTTCTATTTCCACAGCAAAATTTTGCATATTTTATGATGAAACTTTTGTTATTTTTAATTTTGGGTTGCACGCTGATCCTGCGACATTATAGTAAGGGTGCGCGACCAAAAAAGTTTGGGGACCGCCGGTTCAGACAGTCAAGTGTTAAATATTTTTGTCACCATTCTAGGTACGCTATGCGGTTTGTATTTATTTTTAGGTCCATTTTTAAGGTCTTGTTCAGCAATCTTAAAGTCAAATCGCTAGAAACAAGCGCCGTAAACATGATGAATATTTAATATTTTACGCACGATATTAAATAATATTGATAATTTCATTCATAATTTGTTGTGTTGCAACATTCTTCATCGGTGATACGCACGGTTGAACAGAAATCGTTCATTTATCCTTCTATCTTCATTCGCTCTGACAACTTTGCTTTTACACTGGAGGTAGCTTATATCTGTTTCACTTTAACTCCCCATGTTGCTGAAATCAATTTTATTGTTCTCCCGCTATAAAACGCGAATAAAACAGTACAGGCGTTAGTTCATGTTCTATAATTTTGAAATTAGCGGTAGTTTGATGTGCAATAAGTGATATAAAACGTGTCATTGCCAGTTCTCTTGTTTATTATTCATCACGGCTACCGCTATGTGCCACGTATTATTCACAATTCATGCTACTCGGGTCCTGAGAATTTTAACACCTCGATGAGATCATTCTTTTTTTTTAAGAAGCGCAGAATGTTAATTGTATTTTATATTTGGTTTTGTGCCTAATGTAGACGTTAAAACAAGCAAATGACCTTTTTGGACGGACGGTGTTAATCGCACGGTGCATTTTAAGCTGGGGATTTGGGCAATAAAAATTAAAAGTTAAGTGTAGTATGTAGATTGTAATTGCACCGGCATGACTTTCAAGGCGATGATGACTTTCGTTTTTATACTGCACTTAGGCTGCAGTAAAACAGTGGATAAAATATTTTTGCTTTGTTTTGGTCGCCTTTGATAGTACCGATTTTTATTTTGCGGTATGTTTGTTTGGCACTTAGCCTGCCTCGCATGTGCAAGCAGACATGGACTCATAAATTAGCATGTCGTGAATTTATTTTTAACTAAATATTTAAGCTTGTGAGGTTGGTACACAGGTACAGGCGACAGCTTAACAGCAAATGCTAATATTGCAAGTTTTTTTAAAAACTATTTAAGTTTGGGTTTGTGTAGAAAATTGCGTTGTTGCTCTGATTTAAAGTTTATTTCGCAAAAATTCGTACCGATTGAAATTCTCAGCTTATAATATTATAATAATTTGTTAAAAATTGTGAAACACTCGAATTTTTCTACAAAAAAAAATCAATGATAAACAATTTTTGTAGTTATCTAATATACACAGCTGGGCAAAAATTTGGAAACAGGCAAGTATCTGAAATACTGTGTCCCACAAGGTATGCCTTTGCTAATTTTTTCATAAGTCGAATGATTAGGACCTAAAAGAAAGGTTTTTACAAAAAATTGTTTTTTAAATGTATCCAGTTATCGTGAACAGCATGGGGATCTCGTAAACGGTAAGAGATATAAAGTTGGTCAAAATAATCTATGATTTACGGGCAACTGTTCTATGAAAAAAAATCATGAAAAAATCAATAGTTTTTGTGCCATTGATAAAAAACAAAACACATCAGGGTTTCGATTTTTGCTTATAACTTGCATATTTGATATCACACTTAAAATAGTTTTCGTAAAACAAAATAATGAAGATAGGTAAAATTTACTGACGAATTTCAAATTTACGCTAAAAAGTGCCATACCTATAATGACGAAAAATATTTTTATTGTGATTTCAAATGGGCAAAAATTAAAAACCTAACGTGTTTTGTTTTTATCAATGGCACAAAAACTATGGACTTTTCAAGATTTTTTTAATAGAACAATTGTTCTTAATCATATAAATCAATTTGACCCATTTGACCAACTTCGTATCTCTAACCGTTTACAAAATTACCATGCTGTTCACGATAGCTGGGACACCCTGTATATGAATGGGTAATTTTTTTTTGGTAATTTTTTTATGCTCTAAACGTTCGATTTATGCAAAAATTAGCTAAGGCATACCTTTTGGGACACCCTGTATATCACAATGAAATTTGTTGTCTGACCGTTATCGTCATTGTAATTTTTTTGAAGCTCAATTAATTTTTTTACAAGAAAATATATAAGGTGGTGTGTTTAAGAAAATTTAATGATCAATGTTTTTAAGTTCCTTAAGTTTGAACAAGCGTGAAAAACACCCTATAGTATATTTAAAAAATTTAGCTAGTGATAAGTGTTATTTAATCTATTGTCAATCTAAGTTTCAACCGAATTTTTTCTATCTTTCCAAAGTTTTTAAATGTTAAATTTTTTTTTAAAGTTCTGTATCGCTCAACATTTTCTAAAAATGTAAATTTCATGAAAACGGTTGACTTAAAACCCATGCAACGTCATACAGTTTTTAAAGTGAATTTGAAAAGAATTCTTAAAATATAACAATATACAAAGCGTTCAAAATTTGAGTGTTTCCGGTTGAACCGGAAGTCGTATGTATGTATTTTTGGGCTCTTTCGTTTTATTACAAATATAATCATTTTAGAAAACTGTTTAAACAACATTTATCTACCCAAAGTGTTAAATATTATAGGCACAAAAGTAAACTATTACTGAGCCTAATAAATAATTATCTTTAATAAAAATGGTAGAATTTCAGAAACTTTGACACCAATTTAGCTGTATAAAAAACCTTAATTGTATTAATTACTACGTGAAATGTATTTATCTGATTTGCATTTTAGATTGCTTCAATGATATTGAAAAGTATTATTAACTAATATTACAACTCAGACTAAAGTTAAATATTTAATTTTGAAAACTTTTTGAGATAGTTATTTAACTTGTAACTTTCCCTAAAAATCTTGGAATTATTTAAGTGATGTATTTTAAAGAAAAACATAAATTAAAGTAAAAAAAATGTTATCTAATTTCTAAGATCTATTAAAAGAAAATGTTTACTAGTTTACAGACACTCGCCTCTTCGTTAGTAGAGTTCTTTTTTTAATTTTAACTTATGCTATTTAGAGAATTATTAAATAAATAAGAAAATAAATTGCTGACAAAGAAATAAGATCTTAAAACAAGTATAGATTTTTTCAATGGGAGAAACTTCTTAAACATAAGATTTGCGAATTTTTAATAAACGCTCATAGATTTATGGTTTGGTGGAAATTGCTCGAAAACAATTGCTTGAATACAATTGCTCGAAAAATTGTTAATAATTATTTTTAAGTAACTTATTTTATTACCTATTTCGAGAAATTTTCTTTTCAAGAAATTGTTATTCGAGCAACTAGGCTTTCGAGGAACTTTCCATTGGAGGAACAAGTTTTCGAGCAATTGTATTCGAGCAATTTTTTTTTCGAGCAATTGTTTTCGAGCAATTTTCAGCAACCCTAGATTTATATCCTTAAAAAAATATTGTTTGTTCACTTTTTTTCTTAAAATACATCACAAAATTACCTTATAAAGTTTGATTTACTTGCAACAAATAAATAAAACGATCAAATAATTCCGTTTTTTTATTATTATTGTTCGTTATTTTAATTCAGTCATAATATATTTTGGTAGCAAAAAACTGCGACGATTGAATGCCTTAAAAACTTAATTGTTAGTTAGTAGCAAAACTTAATTAGTGTAAGCAAAAAATTCAATTATTAGGCGTTAATACGTAATCATAACGCCCCACGTTGTTTTAAGTAATTAGCAAACATAATTAAAATCCTTTGTGGGCGTTTGTTGTAACCCTGATGGACAGGTGAACTTCTCGGAGTTAATTTTGCAAGAAATATAGTAATCGAGAGTGTATAAAATTATCGCAAGTGAAATTACCGAAGTGAAATTTTCGGCAACTAAATTACATACAATCATTATTAACGCAGGTCATTGCAACCTGTGCGAATTTTAGAAAACGCCGTTTTTACTTATAACAGTGAACATAAAAAGGCCCTCATATATTTAAGGTAGGTACATAACAATACGAGCACAAAAAATCGCTTAATAATAACTGTCAAAATCGACCCTGAACCAAATTGCGATCTCATTGTAGTAGTACCGAGTAATGCCTCTCAGATCAATGCAAGTTACATTAAAAACTTTTCAAATTAATTACAATTTAACTGTTAAAATTGCTCCGAGCAGTAAATAATAGCTCCCAACTTGGTAGAACGACTTTCGAATGTTATTTATTCATGGTGATGCAGAAAGTAACTGGTAAAATAACTGGTCGACGGTGCAGATTGTCTTGCGTATGAATATGGTCGCCTGCCTCATATTGCTAAATTTATTATTCCAATCGGAACGTTAGTTAGACGAGGAGAAACTGTATCCGGTACTGTTATCTGCTAAATGTATTGGTTTACTAATATCTGACTGCCATATATGACGACGATCCTTGTCTAACGGTCCATTAAAACTAAAAGGTTGAGTTAATAAAATATCGCCCAATACTCATTATTACTACCTACAAATTGTTTCTTCATGGTATGTGGTTGAAATCGTTTTGTCAGGTTTTACGTCAAAAAATGAAATTTAAAACTCATTACCATTTTGTCCACCGCACTATTGCATTTGTTAATGACTGAGCATAATTGTTTTTTTGGGGCATAAACAAAAAGTAGATTCGTATTTATGTATATACATTATTCCTACAGCATTAAATGCCTAGGTTTGTTCCAGCAGACCAAAATTTGCTAGCTCATGGACTAATACATGAATTGGTTTATGCACATGCGTCAACTATGGACTTATAGATGTACAAGTCGCTGCTGGAACTCTTTAAGGACGTCCCTGACTGTAAATGACATTTGTACGTATTGAGTACATATAAATTTGCGCACTGCAAGCGTCAACATCCTAAGAAACCAGTACTACATTAGGTTGAGAGGGCGTTGCATAGCTAGCAAAGACCACGTTAGTTATGAACAGCGCATGCGTGTAAAAATCCAAGCGCTAGTGCATGCCTTCATTCACGAATTCACGTACTGTTTTGACCGTACACTGACTAGTTTATGTATTAATTTTATAACAGTTGGAACAGCCGACTACTAACCGTCCGGTGAACTATCAGAGACTGTGCTGGAACGCGATATCGATACTGCGCAGAATCCTGATAGTTCATGGGATAGTAAATAGAGCTGCTAGAGCGAACCTTTTAGTTTTGCAATGAGTGCAACTATTAGCAAGAAATACATTTAAAAATTGAATCGATTTAATAGCTTAAGTCAGTGATTTTTAACCTTAGGGACGCCCTCAAGAGGGAGCGCGAAAAAACTAGAATATCGAAAGCAAAACTATTTAACAGCAAAAAACAATCACATGAAATGCATACAGAAAATGATGTCACACATATGATAGGTAGGTCCTGAGTAAGCCTAATAACTAGCGCATTTAAATGTATTTTTAAGTTTACATTAGCAAAAAAGGTACTAACAAAAATACACTCAACTTAAAGTAATTGTTCCTGAAACTATTTTATTAAACTTATATTTGGAATTGTGCGTATAAATAAAAAGATCTTTAAAATTGTTGTTTAAACTAATGTAAATTCGAAGTAGTTACTATTATTATGAACGAATATGTTTTCGCTGGTATATTTATTTTTTAAAGTACTTTGCTAGCAAGTGAAGTTTATTTAGTCTTTCTATCTCAACCTAGTTGTGAATTATTCCAGTAATATGAGCCACATAAACTTTGATTAAGGATGGAATGTTGAATATTAATTTGACAGTTGCTTTAGTAGGAGGAAATTTACACATAAACATAGACTTGTGACGTCTTTATTGTGCTGTTTAATTATTTATTGCATATTATGCTTTCACGAAACGTTCGCTTTTAAAGAGTTGTCGCCTGCATTAATAATATATATTTTCTGATTCAATAGCCGTATGAAATCTAAGGCAAAAGTTACCGACAATAGGTTTGAAATAAACTAATTTTAATATTATCAATTGTAAATACAAGGTGGGAAATTTTTGCGTTGCCTTATTGCTTAAACAGTTACTACGTTAAATGTATCCACCATATTAAATTATTTTTTATTCTTTTTTAACTAAAATATTGCAACAAAGGTATAAATTCATGAAAATATTGTTCTAATCTGAAATCGTCCTTATCTTTTCTTGGTCCTCAAATTTATCATCACAGTCAAACACAATCAAAATTAATACACGAATAAATATTCCGATGTGCGACTGTTCATGTCAGTTGTGTATTTTTACATCGCCTATTGTTGCAAAAGCTTGATGCATATTTCAACGTCTGTGATGTCAAAATATGGAATGAGTGACATGCAACGATCAATAAGGAAAAGTTATGCATTCTGCATAATTTATGAATGAGCCTCCGTGTAAACAATTATGCACTTAGTGCCGATTTTAAATGCAACTCGGACGGTGTGTGGACTAAGTACATAATTACTTAAAAAATCGTTTCATTACGTGAATTAACTTTCGGTATTTTACAGGGTGTTTTTTAAATATTGCGAAAAACCTCGGGGGATAATTCCTTATCGAAAATTAAGGGGGGCTCTTACATTTTTTTTCCCTCAGACGTTTCCTTTCGGAGTTACACCCCCCTAAGGGGAAGGGTAAAATTAGGTTTTTATTTCTCAAATTAGGAGAAGTGTAGGACAGTGACATTTGGTAGATGTTTTATACTTATTTAAAGATTTTTCATAGTAATATTTTCAATCATTTCTAACTTTCACAAGGGGCTGAAAAGTGCGATCACTTGGTTTTTTAATCAAAAGTTTTTGGAGGCTTGAAATTTTGCAGTTAAAAATAAAATTCTTAGAAACTTTTTTCCTCCAACTTTTCCTGAAAAACATACAGTTTTTAAGTAAAACATTAAAAAAGGATACATGCACCAATAAACAAAGTTTTTTAAAGTTTCCAGAACATTCCGAATCAAAAATAGTTCATGGGTTAACACTTTCGCTGCGGGCTCCGAACTAACTTTGTGCACCGGTTGCGAGGAGCGCACTAGATCATTCGCGTCTTAGGGCGGTTTAGGTCTATAAACACAATTGACAATGTAAATTTTGCAGGTAAATTAAATAAGATAAAAAGTATTGTACTGTTTATTTTAAAAACACATATTCTAACCAAATATTTTTTGATTAGATCCGTTCTCGAGTTTTAAGTGAACAAAGATAGGCAGACAAAACATTTCTTGGCATAGGTGAGGAATTGGTATCGTAAATCATACCTAAAATACAAACATATCTGAAAACAAACAAAATTACATGTGGCATAGCTCAATTTTTATTTATGTAGGTATATTTGTAAAGACGTTGGCTATGAAAACCATTAAAACCTGTAAATATTTTAATTGTTTATAAACAAATGCATTTACATGTCAGCACCTCAAACATACATAAACACTGTAATACATCAAGAAACAAGTGAAAACATTTTACTGTACTTTCACAATCGTGCAGTATTACAAGTGCATTATTGACATTTTATTCTATTAAATAAATAATTGAAAAAGCTTATGCTATTTACGAACAGAAAGTGAACATTAGAAGAAAATTACAGTAATATTCATTTGGCATAAATGAATCATACGAGTATATGTAAACGATTAAAATAGAAAATGGACTGCTTCAGTAGAAATTAAATTTTGAGTTTCTCATATTTAATAGACGCAAAGACGTATAATAACGCACAGTAAGCAAAACTCACACTTGTCTAGAAATGTCAAAATAGACTTACGTAAAAATTGACAAGACAACGTAATTACATGTGTATATTAGCCAAAAAGTTGTTAAAATCGTAGGTATTAATTGATCGTAGAAAAAGTAAGCTACTTAGCACGAGTTAATAACGATTTTAAAAAATTGGCCATTTTGAGTTTTGTTTATTATCTAGCGTGCCATGAAACTATTTAAAACATTAAAGAATCAGTGAATAGGTCTCAGAAAGGGGAATAATTTGTCTAATTTAAACTTCCTTAAAACTTTTAGCGTTTACGAGATCCCAATAGCGACCCTTCTCTGTGGACCAGTCTATATATTATGTAGAAGGCCATTATTATTTTATACTTTACCAAATTTCACTTGACATTACACACAACCCCAAGGCATTCTGTAGAATTCCGGAATTATACACTTTGCCGCTAGCGAATATATCTGAATGCCTTTTATGCTATATTTATTTATAATCCTTAACTAAAATAGTTACAGTCTAATTGTTTTGTTAATCACAAAAAAAACATGAGTAACTACAAATAATTTTTATAATTAAGAATCAATGGTACTGTCGTAAAAGTAGTGATTTTAATAAAAACAAAAACATCTTACTCCTCTCTACCGTTAGGTGTGAGTAATGTTGACTGCTATAGTTTATAAAATCAGTAGGTAACCTATCTTTAATCCTTTTTTAATTATATGGTTGTCTCTGCCACAATCATTAGACGTCGCATGTGCGCATGTTACCTATCAGAGATAAGTATTTATATTATATAATTTTAATTTTAATAGCAAAGATGATTAATTTGGCGCTGTGCAGGCTGAATATTGTTGATTTAATCTGTAACAACATGTGTTTTATGTTTCATAATTTATTTGTTAGATTTATCTGTTCGTAATTATCTCTGGTTTTATCAAGATCCACATACATTGTCCCACGGGTTTATGTTTATAGTTTTATTATGTATAAAAGCCTGTAATGATTATAATATATTCTAACAAGCTTATATAAAAATTTACCGCAACGGTGGTCCTATTCTTCACTTATATCGTACTCACATGTACCGATAAATCAGAGCTTATGAATATAAGGTAATTCCGGGACAGTTGCCCCACCTAAGGCAAAAAAATCACCTTTTAATAATTTTTGAGTTTGTAGTCTCCGAAAAAATGGATATGCATAGCCAATTCCATTGAGAATAACGCACGACATTCAAAATTTAAATATTACGACCGGAAAGTTACAAAAAAAAATTAAGCAAAACCATGTTTTTGGCCATCTCTCCCGACAGTGCGGTTGAGATGCCCCATATAAATGGGAGTGATGCCCCGGCCTTAAACGATCAATGAAACCAAAAATATTTAATCCAAAATGTATTTTTATTGATATGTTACGAATCGTACACTCGATTGATCATATCAACTTAACACACTTACGACGTCGTTATGTACGACGACGATAACGACGGTAAAGAAGGACGAACGTTTCGACGCTTACTCTGCTTGTTCGTCTTCTTAAAATATTTAGCTCGACGTCGGCTCTAAATTTTTTTAATGTAATTTATTTACAGAACCAAGAAGTTTGTTTAAGATTACAACTTGACTGGTATTGAATGAGAACTTGTATCGAATTAATGCATGTGGTCAAATGAGAACTTGAATTAGAATGTATTTTGCAACTTGACTTGCTACCTAACTATTACAAAAATGTTATCCCTTTGCTATGGTTGGTCATCCTAGCTAAGGGATTTGTTCCTGAACATATGTTAAAAAGATTTTTTAATTAATAAATTGGTTAGTTGTTGCTGTATTGTGTATAAGGAATAGATGTTCCACCGGGGCATCTGTACCTTGGTAAAATGGGGCAACTCTCCTTTTAGTACGGGATAGATGCCCCACGGGAAAAAAAATGGAACTTAAAAGATACCGGTGTATTCTATTGCAATAATAACCTTAACAATGTATTTGAGAAGCTGGCTAAAAGTATTCCATGAAAAATAATAAATTTCGAATTGCCGGTATCTTTAAGTTATTACTACATTATAGCACCATGTTAAAATCGTTGAACTCATCTTAATTTTGTTAACCGCACACCACCCGAAATTTTTGCCAACGGCAGTATGCCTTCCAGATAGCAACTGTTACGGAACAATAATACAGTACAAATTTTGGCATCTGTCATTAGCATGCGAAAATAGAACAACCGAGGCATCTCTCCCAGTGAGGGCATATCTCCCGAAATTACCTTAATTGAAATAAATTCTTGCATTTTTTTGGATAGTAATTGTTAATATGCAAAATGTATAGACATTATTTCTAGGTTATACATCATGTACCTATTACTTTATTTTCCGAAAAAGTTTGCTCTGTAAGTATTTATTATTCGGTTATTTTAGTGTAAATATATCTTTGAGCGCCCTTTTATTGTTTTCTATTAAATATTTAACTAGTTTTGTTATTTTTGGGATAAAACAAGTTTATGTTCCTATACATTTAGAAAACTGCTTTAAATGTCTTTCTCATATAAAACACATTAATGAATGTTATCTTTTATATTAAACGAAAAGCCCGCTAATGGCCATTTAGTTAATTTATTAGATAATGTATTATAATGATTAACATTACAGTTGCTGTATAAAAATTCATAGATAACCAGATTAATAGCAAAATAAAATAAATTAGGGAGAGGTTTCTCGCTTAATCCAACGTTGATATCTCCGTGTAAATGATTTACTAGCAAGAACATGGTGATCTATCTAATGCAGCGCTAGAGATAAAAGGATGATTTTATTAGCAAAGAAGCTTATTTTAACGTGCTTGCTAGAAATATAAATTAATGATGTGCATATTTTGCACAGTATCTAAAAAAAGTAGCAAAAAATCAAATACTAGGTACATTATCTAGAACTTAAATTCGCTAACAATCAGTTTTCAAAATATGACCTAAAGATAAAAACTTATTTTTCTTCTTCTTATTATTAATCGGCTCTTGTACCTTTCGGTGTACAGATATGCTCTTCTATTTTTGTATTAAGTTTCTCCACTCCTGCCTATCGTTAGCTGACTGTGGCACATCTCTCCAGCTGACTCCTTTTTCTTCTAGGCTCTGCCTCACTTCTTTTTCCCATTTTATTCTTGGTCTTCCTCTATTTCTTTTTCCCTCCTTCATTTTCCATCCTATTTTCGCGTATCTACTTTCTGGCATGCGTAGTGGATGTCCAAGCCATCTTAACTGATTCGTCTCCATCTTTTTCTTAATATCTGTTACTCCTAGTTTTTTTTCGAATTCTTTCGTTACTAATTTTATCGATCATTCTACATCCCTCTATTCTTCTCAGAAATCTCATTTCCTGTGACTGTATTTTTTGTGTTTGTGTTACTGTCCAAGTTTCTGATCTGTACTTGAGAATTGGTACGTACACTGCATTTAAAACTCGCGTCTTAGTTTCTTTTGAGATTTCCTTCTTACTTATCAAAGATTTATTGGTGGCGTAGTAAAATTTCGTCGCTGCCGCTGTTCTATTATTTAGATCTTCCTCCAATGCAATTCTCTGTAATTATTGTTCCTAAATATTTAAAATTCGCTACCTGCTCTATCTTTTTTTGGTCTAGCATAATTGTAACTGGTTCATTCTCTATAACCATAGCCTTTGTTATATTAATATTCATATTACACCTACTTAATGTATCCCATATGTCTAGATTGAGTTACAAGTCTTTTTCGCTTTTATCTAATAGCACCACATCATCTGCAAAGGCTAGTTCTCTTAAGGATATTGGTTTTAGTTTATTCCAACCCCAGTAGGCTTTCTTTGTGTTTTGTTTACATTCTTTGATTATTTTATCCATAAAGCCCGTGTGACACGGTATAGTTTTCTATATAGAAAACGATATCAAAAACTATATAGAAAATTTTATATCGTGTCATACAGGTTTTTTGTACGAAATTCTATATAGTTTCTTGTATAGAAAATACTATACGACTTGTTCTATTTCCATATAAGTTTTGATATAGAAAGTGCGTGCTACAGATGCGCATTCAGTTCGTGAATAATAGCGGCTGATTTTGAACATCTGCAGCTAAAGGAAATAAAAGCAATAGAAATTCCTGTTAACAGTTAATTCTTGGTAATCCGAAGTAGGATGAGTTATTGTTTAAAATGGCAATTACAAGGGATAAATACCTTGTTTTAGAGGGAGTGCATATAGGTAGAAGTACAGATTTCAAATAAAGAATTGGTAGGGGTGGTAGTGGCATATGGCTCGAATGAGAATGCGGCAGAAGAGCATAAAAGTAGTGGTATACTACGGTTCCTGCGACAGTTCGATGGTATGTTCATCCGGAGCTTACTATGATCGATGTTTGAAGGTCGCGAAGAAGTCTTTCAAGGTCGTCGACAATGACCGGGGGGTGGTTGCTGAAGGAGTCTTTGAAATGTTTGAAATTGGATAAAAGGTCCAACACACCCGGACGACTTCTTCGGCAACCCCAAAAATCACGCCCTCAAACATTTCAAAGACTCCTTCAGCAACCACCCTCTGGTCTTTGTCGACGACCTTGAAAGACTTCTTCGGCAACACCCCCCGGTCATTGTCGACGACCTTGAAAGACTTCTTCGCGACCTTCAAACATCGATCATAGTTAGCTCCGGATGGACGCCATCGAACTGTCGCAGGAACCGTAGTATACCACCACTGTTATCCCTCTTCTGCCGCATTCTCATTCGAGCCATATGCCACTACTACCCCTACAAATTCTTTTTTTGAAATCTGTACTTCTACCATCAATACTCAAAACCCGAAACTCGCATTCTGTTTGGGCCTCATCTGTGTTTCTACTGTTTAGGCGCATGTGCATGGTTAGTAAATTTTTTATAAAATATGTCCTCCGTGTCATACACAGTTTTAAACGTTTGGAATTTTATATTGAAATCTATACAAGACAATCAATACAAGATATTCTATATCGTTTTCTATATAGAAAATCTTATACCGTGTCATACACAGTTTTAAACGTTTGGAATTCTATATTGAAATCTATACAAGAAAAACTATATAAGATATTCTATATCGTTTTCTATATAGAAAACTATACCGTGTCACACGGGCTTAAGATAGATAAAATCTATGAATGGTTACGCACGGTTTTCTTGGTTATTTGTTTTTCAATGTTTGCAAATATTAGTAGAACGTATTACGCAGTCAGAAAGACTTAGAGTACAGTAGAACCTCTGTAGTCGTCTGCCCTCATATTCGTCAATGCTCCTATATACGTCCAAATGTCCAATATTTGTAATGGAGTTTAAAAATAGACAACACTGGACAACTTTTTTTGTTAAATTAGGTGCTATGGAATCGTCGGAAAAGGGACAAGCAAAGGCATATCTATCTGCAAAGTTGGAGTTACCTTTTTTAATGGAAGGTGACGCCCCTTTAAAAAAATAAATCCTAACCTTCTCTTCAGCTTTTGGCGTCATCGGTCCTTGAAAAATGTAAAGTCCTGGTAAAATTTGTATTTATTCATTTACCAGATTTGGGGCTGGTGAAGGATTATTTCAATTTTATTTAATTCCGATGTAAAAAGTAAAAACTTGATTCTATATTTGTCTGTTTCGGTATTCGTCAGTCTCTCAGGAACATATTAATGACGAATATGGAGGTTACACTGTGTTTTGGATAATGTCAACATTTAAATTAATATCTTCTTCTATATTTTAAATTTTATTTTTAAATGTCCTGGCAATTATTGAATTAAAAAAAATAATTGCTTAATATTGATCTATTTTTCTAACACATTTAATATTCAGAAGGTATCTATTTATATTGGATTTACTGTTATAATTTTCACTATTCGAGTGTTTGTACTGGAATTTTCACATTATCATTGCTTCATAAAGAAACGTTTTAAAAATTATATAACCATGTTGACTGTCTTCGTGCCATCATCTTTTATCATTTTGACTACTGACGACTACTGTAAAAAGTATCGAAGCCAGTTAAATAAAAATCCCAAATCAAACGAAGCGCAACTGACATAGACTATTGTTCTCAAGTTTTCTTCTTTTTCGAAGGGAACGCTTGCACGATATTTGAAATCATGCACTGTAAAACTGAAAAAAAGATATTTGAAAGTGCAAGTATTTCCACGCAGACAGGTAAAACAGTGGTATCGTATGTTATATGTACCGGGTGTGTCGGCTAACATACTGCATGGGAATACTTTTACAAAACTTAAAGCACGTTTTAACGAACATTTCATTTCGAATTATTTCTTGAGATCCAAGGTAATAAAGCGAAAAATAAATATGTTGGTATATAAAACAAACATTTAAAGTTTAGTTTTAAATTTCAAATTTAAAACTTTTTTTTTGGGAAATATTTATGTGTTTAATTGTAGGCTACTGACCTTTTTTTTTTAAAACACATTCCAAGATAAAACTATCCAATTTAAATACATAATTTTGCAACTATCCAACGTAATAGATTTTTATCTGAACAACAGATAAATTAAAAAGTACGTAATTATTGATATGCTACTACTAGAACTAGTATAAAAAGGGTAATTGGATTTAAAAAAATCACCTTCACAGATAACTGCAAACACAATTAAAAGTGGAACATATTTCATGGTTGAATTCCGGCAACCGAGCGTGGATTATTTAATGCAACTCTAACCTTATTAGCGAGATATGAACATATTTGAGAGTCGTGATAACAACAGATTGAATTTTTTAGGTGAAATGTTGCCTTGTCGTGCAACAACCTGCTAGTATAACATTGCGTCATGCCTCGGTGTCTATTTGCAATTTGTTCTGATATTTTATCTGTTATGTATCTAAGTTGTTGCTGTTTCGCGTATTATTTGAAATCAATAATACTGATTTATTGTCGTTAATCAAATTAAGTGGTTTTTAGAAATATGTTAGTTGAATGAAATAACGTTTTTTTAAATGTTAAAGTTTGCCATGTGGCAGATAAACTACTATGGTTACTTAACTTTTTTTTTTTGTATAGCTTCATAAATAGCACTAAACAGTGTGTAATCAACATTAAAAAAAAGGGGGGAAACCGTTAAAGATAAAAGAATAGCGAAATCACGTTCTTAGGAAAAATCTAAAGATGTGCATATTGTTCCCAGTTTCTGAAATATCCAAACAATCAAAAACTTTTAAGTTCTGTTGATGATTAAAAAAAAAATTAAATTAGGTTTGTTCCAGCAAGGCTATGTACGATCTGATGACCTATAAGCTCTGTGAGGCACAGTATTAATATCGCGTTGCAGCGCAGTCTCTGATAGTTTATCGGACGGTTAGTCGGCTGTTCCAGCAGTTATCGGATCAGTTCATGAACTAGTTTGTGGTGGACGGTTAAAGCAGTGCATGAACGAGGGCAAGAACTAGCGCAGGAAATTTTACACGCATGCGCTGTTTACAACTAACGTGCCCTTTTGTAGCCCTCCCAGGTAGTACTAGTGTCTTAAGATGTTAACACTTGCAATTCGTACATTTCCATGAACCCAATAAACACGAATGTCATTAAAGCGTTCCAGCAGCGATTAATAGATACATTTATTAGTCTATAAGTGACGCATGTGCATAAACCAGTTCATGAATTAGTTCATAAATTAATACAAGATTGTCTGCTGGAGCAAACCTATAATGCAATAGATTTGTTAAAAAATAAAATAAATTAAATGGAATTTTCTCTCGTAATGTAATGTTAAACTCTCTGGGTGTACAGTTTAGCATGAATAATATAGCGATCTTGAAAATAGTAAGAGATAAACGAATGGTTAAATTAAACAAGACTTCTGTCTTACGAGCTCAGAATATTAATTGAGAATAAACATTTTGTGCCTAGTTCTAAAAATATTTTTATCAATAGTAAAAATTTGTAATTTGGTAAACAATCCAGGCAAAGAATATAGAGAAACGGTTAAATTACCAAAAATCTGCAGTTTTTTTAGCACAAACCCAGAGCAAAAGTATTCTATCATTTCCGGTATTTAAATTATTAGCGTTAAAATGTTTTTTGTTATATGCAATTAAAATGTGTTCTATCTCCGTTATTGCTGTGAATATCGAAAAAAATTATGGAGATTATTTTTAGATATGTTTATGTAAAATTTCATAATACAAAAAAAAAATACGCTCGTTTTTAACTTGCGTATTATTAAAATAAAATTAAGACAGTGTCCCATGGTGGTTGCAAAATTACATGTCTCAAATACTACTGTTTTTAGTTTTTAAAACTGATCTTTTCGTGTAGAATAGACAAGTGAAAAAAAATTATCCTTTCTGTAACCGAAATTAACCGCGTTATGTTTTTTCGTTCTACCCGAAATTAACCGTTAATAAAATGTTGTTCCGGTTACGGTTTCGGTTTTTAAACTCTGCAGTTTTTCGTTCCGGTTTTGTGAAAATACCGGTCAATTTCGGTTTTCGGTTCGGTTCCGGTTCGGCTCTCTGATTTAAATGGTTCTGTTGAAACTGACAGGGCCTACTTAGTTTTTGACGTGCAAAGATGAGGTTTGGATATTGTTAAACACCTTTTTGTAACTCATCGGTTTTTAAAAGAGTCAGAATAACTTTGAGTAACATTTTTTCATTTTTTTTACTTAATTTGAATTAAACAACTAGAAGTAGCGCATCAAAAATACTTATTTCATTTATTAAAAATATTTAAACGCTTTAAATAGTCCGTTGGAAGAATACTTATATAATCTACTGTTTGCCAAAACCTGCCACCTGTTTTCTTTATTATTTTAGCAAATCCTAAATTAAATTTTTACAGACGTGTCGCTTTTTCCGGCTTACTTATATTTTGAAAGTCAAAACGTGCTTGTTAACTTTATTTATGGCACGCTCGGTGGTGATGTTTATCAAAATAACGTATTCGCGAACAATATCTGCAAGGTTTGCGTTAAGAATTGTACATTGACCATAATTTCCTGGAAAAATCTTCACATTTTAAACAACTGCATACGGTGGTTTATGTTTCAGCTGTTTATTAAACATAAATGCTACTTGACTTTAACAAAGCTTGATAAATGTCTGGATATCCTACGTAAATTACATTAAGCATTTTAATTGGCAAATTAATTATGGCTATTTATAACATTCTAATGACGTTCCAGCGACATAATTTCATGATGTAAAAGAGGTAGTTCCATATTTTTTTAATTCGTCCCGTTCACAGTACATGGTGTAATAATATTTATCTTTGCCAGTAAATTATCCGTTTTAATCAACATTACTTATCAGACAACGGAAATCGAAAGGAGAATAATAATAACTTTACAACATTTTGACTAATATTTTAATATGATTTGTTAAAGGTATGTACTATAACGCTCATTTCATAGTATCAGGCTAAATTCTTAGTCGTAAACGTTCAGTTTATTCAGGAATACGAATCAACAATTTATTCAAAAAGTTAAAGAATTAAATTTGTTTTTGTGTTAAAAAAATGTCTTTTTAATGGATAGTGTGAATTGCATTGTTACTGTCAGGGATAAAGGGTCGGCAGAAAAATAACCGACTTCGGACTCCTGAGTCGGTATTTTTTGAAACCGACTCCGACTCTCAACTCCTTCCATTAAGAAAAACATAATTAGTAGATATATATTTAGTACGGTAAAAGCTGGTAATTTTTTTTTTTTTGTTCCTACGTGTATTTTATAATGGCGAACAGAGCTTATTTTCGTATGTTTTCTAAATAATGAAGAAATTGAAAAAAAAAACTAACTTGTTTTAAATGAAATATAATATTTCTAACAATTTGTTAATAACGCGGTTATGCTATAACGCGGGTTTGCAAGGTTGTATCCGACCCGCGTTATAAGCGACTTCCATTGTATTTGGTATTTTACTAAAAGTAATATAATACTGTAATCGTATACTAGGACTGTTAAATGTTGAATGTGAAAGATGAATTTATTATAAATTTATAACAACCATGCAAATTTTAATGTGAAAAATAAAGCACGTTTAATTTCGCTCCATTTTCTCACTTAAATTTGACAGAAACTCGACAGAGGTAGTTTATTCCCGATATCAAAAATGATGTATTTTTTGTACTCGAGTATTATACGCAAAAGTTAGCAAAAATTGTGGTCAATATACGGGATGTTTTTAGTATTCTTATAAACTGGAAATGGTATTAAAATATTATGGACAAGTTAGCCTCCACTAGGTCCTGCTCAAATGCGTGCCAATTTACAAAACTTATTTGCAAAACATTCCTCGTTATACATTGACTTTGGCACTATCAATTTCTTCTACTAGGGTTAATTAAAAATTAAACAAAACAAAGTTACTCATTAGAAAACTTTTAAGATTAGAACCATATTTCTATACAAGGTGGTGAATTTTCCGATGCTCACCATTGGTAGGTATCTTTGAAACGGTAAGAGATACGAGAACCTGGAAACAAAATCGTGAATATTTTAATTATTTCCAGAGTTATAACAAAAAAACTGAAAAATGTGATTTTAGAAAAAAATTATTATCCATTGACGCATTTTTAATCAAACTTTGTCAGTCTGTGTTTTTGACCATTTTTCTATTCTAGGATCTCCACGAATTGTGTCTTAGAACTTTTTTTCTATTTTGCATAATAAAGCAGCTATGAAAGAAATACGCACTATGTGGACACCCTGTATAGTAGTTACAAATTATAATAAAGATGTTATAAGTAAACATTGTACTTTTTAATAATCGATCTAGGAGGTCTAATGAGCCTTATTAAGAACGTAATACACAATCCCATTTGAGCGAACATAATAAAAGAGTAAATTATATAGAAAATAGAGTTTGTGGAAAAAGTATGGGCGCGTCTATCAATTCAAAAGTCATTACGGCAGCCGCGTAATTTATAATCGGTTTGGGCAATTTGTAGTTGTCAGAACTTGTGCGGTCTGCACCTTTGTCTATGCTGTAATAATAGTTAACGACAGTGAAAATCGAGGACTTTGGATCAATGGAGCAGTGGAGTGTGTGTTTTTGTTTGTTATGCGCCGTCGATAATTAAGTTATTAAGGCAAAAACATCCATCGCAGGAATAGCGTCTTGAAAATTGTTGGTTATCTCAGCACACGGCATTTAGATAAACTGCGCAAAAAAATGAGAAAATTGCGCTCTAGTTAGTAAGAAATATGTTAATCTCGGTACAGAAAAATGTTTAAATATAATAAATGCGTTACGACCTTCATTTTAATAACAAAGAAGTTATATCGATAAGAAATGAAGTATGTATTTGCATTTAAATACCTTAATGGCATTCTCATATCGGAATTTATGCTACTGTAGCAAATAAATCATTTGAAATTGGTTCTAGTAGAGTAGTAGCTCAAATTATTTATTAAAAAGATGTATTCAGTATAATACATGTAAGATATAAAAAAGACTGTTACATGCATCAAGGACCAAAGCTTTAATAATTCTTTACCGCCTTTTTCTATCTTTAAAAAACTTTTACCAATCTCGTACCTGAATCAGCTTTAGATCTTCTCTTACTGCCACTATCCATCTTCTCCGTGTTCGACCTCTTTTTCCCCGTGCGCCTATTGTACTGTCTAGTAAAATCTTTGTTATCCCCCCTTTTGTAATCTGTTGATGTGCTCTAGCCATCGTAATCTTTGCGTTCTTGCAATGTTTCTTATATTTTTGTTGCCTATATGTGTTGCGTAAGAACAGATATCAGCAAACTCGAAGGACCATCTAGGTGAATTCAAGATAACAAACGAAAGTTGCATAACGTCAAAATAATTTTTGTTTATATTCATAAACAAGTGAGATATGGTCTTAAAACGAAAAGTCGAAGAATCGAGTTATCGGCGATAATTCGAAAACATAAGGCGATAACCAATTTTAGTTTTCACCATTAACTTTTTCTCGAAAAATGAGATCGAGGAACGGGGTCCGCTTTTTCCATAACTCTTATAGTTGCCGAGATTACCTATGGAAACATCGAAATTTGAACCACCCTGTACATGTGTTAAGTTTGTTGCTTTTTTAAAGGATATTTTGATGAACTGGGCACGATATGGACACATTGAGTTTAGATTCTTATTGTTAAGTAAGCATACAAAAACCCACTTCTTTGCTAATTTAACCAACTTTTTATCTTTAACGATTTCCGATTTCCAACATCCCCCTGTTCATCGCGTTGAAACATACACTGTGTGTGTATACAATATTTTTGATAAAGGCAAGTATAAAAGTTTGCAAGTTTTTGTCCTCTATAATTTGTTTCATTGTAAGTAGGTACAATTTCATACACACAATTAGTTTAATTAATAACTAAATTTCCATAAAGAGACATTTTTATTATTAGAAAGCAAAATGTCACGGCACAAGTCCATAAAAATCAACTTCATATAGGACATTAATATGACTAAGAGCAATTTGTTTTCATAAAAGGATTTCATTCATTGCTGACTTTCGTAATTCTAATTTCAAAATAAATTAACAGTAAATAATCAGGTATAACGATTTAGAAATAATCGTAATATGAGACCCGCCCAACGATTTTTAATTACATTTTGAATGAGCATGTAATGACACAAGAAAATTGCTTTTGTGTCTAGATTGGTCGCTCTGTTATTGCTGCAAATAAAAATCTTGCGCAAATAGATACAACTTAACTATCGATACATTGTTGCAACATGAATATTTTACCATCGACTGTCTCTAAAGAACCAAAATTTGCTAACATACGAATGGGAGAGGTAAAAGGACGATTAAATTAGAATAGAAGCGCATTTTTATGTTGTTTTTTTTGTAACCGAAATCTTGTATAATTTTCCCAGTACTTGGAAAATCTGAAACATGTCAATTTGAAGTTTTATTTATAACTTTATAACAGTCAACAGCACAGAATTTATTATTTTAATTTAGGCACAGACCTTGTAATAAAATATCTAAAAGTAATATTTATAAATTCATTCGATATTTATAACAATAACGGATATATGACACTTTACAAATATGGAAAAAAAAAACACTTAACCCTTAAACCGGAAATGATAGAATATTTTTGGTAAAGGTTCCGAGTTTATCTAAAAAACTGCAAATTTTTGGTAATTTAACCGTTTCTGTATCTTGAATATTAAGTGAGATACCCATGTAATCCCATCGAATTTGGACCACCCTGTACATGTACAGGGTGTTTCCACATTATCAGGATTTTTTAACTTATTAATGAAGTAACAAACAATATTTAAAACTTACACTTTTATTTTTTATAATATATGACTGCTATTTTCTAGAATTTACTGATTGCCTGCTTTTCAGTCTATACCTGACTGCTTTTAAATCTTAATTTCTCAGCCTATTTTAATGAAACCGGGCATTGGATTTTTTTCCCGCCTTTTTACCTTTTTTACTAAATATTTCGTACTTAATTTTGGGAATATTTTTGAGTATGAATTGCTTATCTATTTTAACTGTTTACCAGTATTGTGCGTTTAATAAAATGCAACACACGCTTGAGCTAAATTTTGGTTAATGACTTTCCATTTATTCCATAAATGTACCTACCAGTAAAAGTGACCTATAAAAAGTATTGCATAAGATACGCAACATCTTAACCTTCAAGCAACAATGAGAAATTATGTGGCGTGTACAAACAATTTTATGATATTTTGATCTCGGTGAAAAGCGAAAAACAATTTTGATCGATATCAGAGGCTACCATACGAATTTTCGTAAATAGCGCGTAGAATATTTATCATCTTTAATTGGCATGTGACAAGTCATGCAGTGGAATTGCCGATTATTTTTGTTGTACGAAGGAGGAAATAAGTGATGGTAATCATTTACGCGTATCGAAATACAATAGGTTACCGGTCTGCAACATTATTGTGTTTTAGAAAACTTCGCTTGATGAAAACGCGGCTTGTAGAACAATTTTAAAGCAACATAAGTTTTGTATGTAAGTGCTTGTATTTATTTGCTCTAGTTCTTTTAATATTTCGCTTCAGTGCTGACCACATACACATGCTTTAATAAGATAATCAGTAACAATATCCAACTACGTAACTGTTTTCAATTTGTTTTAAACCGCAAACAACCTTTATTTAACAAAAACCGACTGGCCTGTATTATTATTACCTCTATCGTTTTTATTATTTTGTTTATCAATATTAGTGCCATTTAGAGCAAACTAGGAAACTACAAGGACTGCAGTTAATAAGTGAGAAAACTTGTTTTGTATAGAATATTTATGCTAACTACAGAGAGATTACACTAACTTATATTTGAAGAATCCCAGGGAAAAATCATCAATGTTCATTTTAAAAATTTTGTTATACCTGTAAAACAAACTTCTCCATTTATTAACTGGTAGTATTTAGGTAATAAAATTCATTTAAAAATACATTTTTATGTGTTCAGATATATAGGTATTTAACAAAACTAAATGAAAAGTAATTTGTTAGGTACAAATTCTTAAAAGATTATCCAAAATTTAAGCAAAAATGGACTTTGACTCTTCCCTGGGACCCCTCATTTGTTATCTCGGTTACTTAAATTTTTGTCATACATAATTTCGCACATACGGTAACGAATCGCCATTTTTCATTACTGTTAAGTGACTTAAGCCACTTTCAAAATTAATTGTTTATAAAAAATGCGGACTTACTTTGATTTTTTCCCATGTGTTTAACTGAAGTTATGATTAATTAGACAGTAATTTAAGAAAATTGATGAGTAAATTATATTATATTATGAGTAAATTTTGTAATGTAGCTCATCATAAGTTTATTTAAGTATTATTAATAATAATAGTAATAATAAGAAATCTTTATTTAGCTTTTAGCTAATTTACCTTATTAATCCTGCTTATATTTATTTGCACATATTTTCTTAACTATTAAATTTTAACATTATTTTTCACATATTCTACAAATGCTTTTTTTAAAGTTGATATAGACCTTGTTTGTTTAATTTCCACAGGTAATTCATTAAAAATCCCTTCATAGTATGAGGCATTCTGTGTATTTGTTTTTATTAATTTCGGTAGTCTAAAGTCGTCTTTGTTCCTGGTCTGGTATTCGTGAATGTTACAGTTTTGTATTAAATTTTTAGTCACGTAACGTGGTAAAAAATTATTTATTGCCTTATACAGGGCGTTTTTTAAGTAACAACGGTAGGTTTTGCGAGAAAAACTAAAGAATAAAAAGTTTCTAAATAAATTAAGCTTTCAAAACCAAATTTTTTAATTGCAAAATTACAACCCACGAAAAAGTTCCGATAAAAAAACAACAGGGGTCGTGCTTTTCAGCCCCCTGTGAAGGTGGGAGATGATTAAAAATATTACCAATCTACCAAATATCATTCTCCTACATTTATCCAATTTTGAGAAATAAAACAAAAACCTAATTTTACTGCTCTCCTTTAGGGAGGTGTAACTCCGAAAGGAGACGTCTAAGGAAAAAATGTTTTAGAAAGACCCCCTTAATTTTCGATAAGGAATCACCTTCAAATTTTGTTTGCAAAACATAAGTAAACATTAAGTAAAGGCAATTCATAAAATATACATAAGTAATAAGCAAATTCATAAGTACAGTTTGAAATATAAGTTTAAGTATTTTTTTTTTTTTTTTTAGTTTATTTAGGTATTAAATCATTGTCATTAATAGAAGTCTTCGGACATTTCACTTTGTTTAAATTTTTTTAAATAACTGTGGTAAATTGGGGGTTTACAGGGAAGCAAATTCATCACTATACCATTTTACAATAAATATATTTGCACTATAATTCGAACGTGTTATATCTTTGTATGTCATACATATGCCGTGATATTATACTAATCCATTATATTTTTGAATCTAGCAACAGTATTTTTTGTTAATATAATCAAGACAATGTACCTTAATTCACCATAATCAAACGATTAATACATAACAGTAAAAAATTTCAAAACTAATCTTTCATATGCCGTTTATTTGCAACAGTTTGTTTTATAAAAAATTAACGCGGTATTATAATTTTAGGCCGTAATAACTGTATAATTTTAACAAAGAGAATGACAACACATTGTGCGAAGATGAACATAGTTTACAAGTTGTTTTTGATAACCCGAATGGGTTTTTAAGTACATTAGCGTGGGCGCTAAAAAACGCAACAATGGCATTAGAAAAATTTGGCAAGCGTAG
Source organism: Elmis aenea (assembly GCA_947652605.1). Classification (NCBI taxonomy): domain Eukaryota; kingdom Metazoa; phylum Arthropoda; class Insecta; order Coleoptera; family Elmidae; genus Elmis; species Elmis aenea. Next base: position 11,590,376 of record OX393578.1, on the reverse strand, counting down.
GAAGATTATATTCATTCATGAATGTGTTGGGCACATGCCAATGTGCAAATTACTGGTACAGTTGGACATTGAATACTATTAAATAAAGAACAATTATTTTATTACTTCAGTAATGACGAATCATAAATGCAGTACGCATTTTTCGACATAACAAATATTATTACTTTAGTACTTTATAGTTGAGGAAATTTTCATTTTGTAAAGGTAGATGTATACTCTACAGAGAAACTTAACAACACATTATTAAAAAATTTCTCAAAGCCCACTCAATGCCGACATTGTGTTGGTGTAATATTTCAATTGCTTATCTATGAATTGTAGCAAAAAAGTCGAACATTAGAATGGAAGTTGTTTTGCATTATGATAAAATAGTGTCAGATGTATATTGTCTAGCTGTGTTTTGAAGTCAGTTTTTTTTTTTTTTTAAATAAATAGCTGTTACATAATTTCGAGCAACTGTTAGTAGTTTTCTGCTTTAGAATTACCTATTCTTCGTTTGATTTGAAACTTGACGTTAAATATCCAATTTATATTTTTATAGTAACTTTAACATTCACAATGTCTGCAACGAAATTGAAAAGCTTTTTACTATCGATTTTCCAGAAAATTTTGTATCTAATAAATTAGGTGCATGACTTAAAACTAATTGCAAGGTGATAAACTGTTCAATAAAAGCACTAAGACACTATATTTTAGATGTTCCTTTTGTTGCAGACGGTTTGAATGTTAAAATGACTACGAAAGTATAAATTGGAAGTTTAATGTAAATTTTCGCATTAGATCATCTTTTTGAATTCTGAACAACTTTTTGTTGTGACCTTATTTTGTAACTCAATGTAAGGAACTGCTCCAGTGTATATTTCAAAAATCGCTAAAATCTAGTGTCATGTGAATTTTTATAAAACTTTTTTTAAATTTAAAATTAGTTTTTGGCTATGCACAAATTTTTACCAAGAATTACATTTTCTGAGAAGTCGACAATAAAAAACTTTGCATTTGCTGCAGACGTTTTAAATGACACTGTATAATTGCTGTTCTATAAGTATTCATACTCCATAAGTATACTATTAATACCATAACTAAAAAGCCATCTCAATTTCTAGAAAGTTGTGCATACGTAAAAATCACAAATTCTAATTATTGCCTTTTATCTTGTCGATAAAGTACAATGAAGTGAATTTTAGTGAGAGAAGCGGTGTAAAGGCGAATTCTGAAGAGCTGTAATTTAATAATAAATAAAATTGTTAAAACAATGTAAATATCCTATTGGCAAATGCTTCGGCAAACGCCCAAGTGATTGGAAACGAAGCGGTAATATGTTGTAATAATTTCCCTAACTAGTCTCATAAACTAGGACTCGCAATACATTCTACTGTATCCAGAAAGATTGCAAGAATTTAAAAGTTTTAATGGAGTGGGTTTAAAACAATGCATACCTGGTAGATGCCTCTCGTATTTCAAGAACATTATGCGCAGATTATCTTTTTACCGGCTGGTGACACTCTATCTACTCAGGTGTGCTTGATACACATCCTCATTCCTTCTATCTCAGGGCATACATACGCGTACACACATACGTACATACATGTAATGTAATGTACCTATAAATCATTATTATAATTTTGCTGCTGTAGATAGATAACTTTGATATATTTTTTTAATGCGCCGACTAAGTCTGCAATCATAATAAGCAATTTCACTCAAGGTTATTAGGCGAAGTTTTATCTTCTTGCGAAATTAATTTGAACAAGTTATTTATTCGCTAGTATAGTTTGGTATTTTTTCCGATTATTTATTGTTTTTTTTTCACTTAATTAATTTGTTTTTTAATAAAAGTATTTGCATTTATTTTATTGATTTATTAAATCAGTTGAATATTTCTATTATTGATGTAATGGAGTCACGGTTGTGAGCAGGTTTTTTTTACTACTAAATTCTTGGAATTAGTTTTCGCCAACTTATTGAGGAAACACTATTTTAAATTTTTTGTTGCAAATTCAAACTGATTGTAGTTTATTTGTCTGGATACTTTCCGTGTTAGAGTTTGAATTGAATATTTTGCATAAATCCTACGATGTGATAGCATTTTCTATACCTGTATGAGTTGTGTTAATCTCTAGTAAGACTGGGCGTTCGTTACCTACTTATTATTTATGCTCAAAAGTGGCAAGTATTTGAAATAATGAATAACTGACACACTTCTAAAGCATTTCTTTTTCATTTGACATATTTTGTCGAGAAAGTACTTACCTTTATTTATTTTAACAGAAAAGTATATTTAAACGTAATGCATTTCTTGAAGACACTTTTTTAAACGTCACTTAAAACAGACACAACTTTCTCACTAAGTTTTATATGCAAAATATGTTAAAATTAATTCTTGTAAACATATTTAACAAAAATAATGTAATATTTGCAGCAACTTTTCACGTGTTTGTGTTTATCTTCTTCTAATAACTTAATTAATAAAGACATATGTTTCGCCTTTAAAATTTTGCATGAATAAATTATTTTTCTACTTTAATTATTACTATAGACCTAGTTTTTTTTTGTCTTAACTATTCTTCCTTTTATAAACGCCATTCATTTAAAACTTATGTAAAGCATCTTATAGATTTACGTGATTTAGCGAAATGTTTATAGAGCTGTCTTGTAAGCATAAACAGTGATAACCTTACGAAGTGCATTTTCTTAATTATTCGTGTAAAAATAAGACTCAAAAAGTAAGTACTGTGCCTGTGTTTATTGATTGATCGTAAATTATTTTTTATTTTACATACTCACATGTATAGACAAGCCATGCACTGTCAGCGAATTTGCAATACTTTCAACGTTTAGCTTTATTTTAGTTTCTTTCTAGTTTGTTGCTGAGGGTAAAATGGGATGCAGTGTACTCGGTAAAATGGACTAGATTCTCATTAATTGCACATCTTAGAAAGTAGTATTTTTGTTTTAAAGCAGCATAGGATGGAAAACAAATTTATTAGAAAAGCTAATCGTCAGTCATGGAGTAAGAAAAGCTATTGAAGCAGTTCGCGATAATAAATTTGTTTACCTAAACGCTGCAAAATTATTTTGGGTACCAAAGAATTTCCTGAAAAGCTGATGAGGAAGATAATAATTTTATTTGTAACTCATGTTTGCAGATTTAATGTTTTGCTGACTTTCCCATTTTACCTAAACAGTGTATCGTGTATCCCATTTTACCAACACGTCAGGTAAAATGTAAAATTTTGATATAAAATATTTTTTTCCATTTACTTTTAATTTTTAATTAAGATTTCCTTTTTTATTTTATGGAATAATAAACATTGTATGCCTTAACCGAAAGTTTAGTTTAAATATTTCACACGCCTTTAAATAATGGCTCAAAACCAGGGTTGAGCAGATTTAAATCAATTGATTTAAATCACGATTTAAATCATGATTTAAATCAAGTGTTTTTTTTTTTAAATCATTGATTTAAATGAAGTGATTTTTTTAAAAAAATTATAAATTTAAATCACAGATTATATGATTACAATATAATATTGATTTATAATAAAATAAAATTGTATTACTATTAGTAATTAAATACACGAAATGGTGAATAAACCATATCAATTTGCTCTTGTAAAGTAATATTCATTGTGGAAATGCAATAATTCAAAATATAAATGACAAGTTTTTGACGTTAGCGTAATGAACAGTCAGTTTTTTCAATTTCCACGGCACTCTATTGCTTCAATAACGATTTAAAAAAAAAAGTCGAATATCTCGAAAAGTATGAGTTTTGGGTATAGGACATACTTAACAAAATATGAAGCTCTTTTAAAGATGAATTCGATGACATAAAAAAATACAGGGGTTTGCATTTGAAAAAATCGAGTTACGGGCTTTTGAAAATCGTGGAAGTTGCCACCCTGTATGTGTGATTCAAATTTTTTCATATCGAGCGAACAGAGAAATGCATGTCCATACCAAATTACAACTCTGTATTTCAAAATAACTTCAGGAGAATTTTTTAAATAAAGGCTTAAAACATTGAATAATTTTTTTTTACAACGCCATATAAAAACCTGTAGTATTTTATATTGATGCAAAGCTAAAATTAAGGCGATCAAAAATAATAAATAAAAAATTGGGTGTTGTATTTGAAATATAAAAGTTGCTATTAGTTCCAGAAAGGTGACACCCTGTATATTTGAAAATATTTTTATTGTGTTGTTTAGAAAAAATTGTATAAAATAGCATTTGAATCAACTTCATATCTCAAGCCGTTTAGCCACAATCGACCGATGCCGCATTAATGACTCACTGTATATAATTAATTAAACCTCACCATTTAGCACTGATTTTTTCAAAATTCTTAATCATTATATTTAATTTTTCATTTTGACAAAAATTCACCAATGAATTAAATATATTGATTATTAAATATATTAGCACAAAACAGAAATAGCATGTGAATATGTCACTAAATTCGATAATATGGTACATTTGATTTAAATCCAAAAAAATCTGATTTAAATCAAAAAAATCTGATTTAAATCAAATAAATCGATTTTTTTGATTTTTTAAAAAAAATCATGATTTTTATCCACCCTGCAGTCAAAACCATATTTTCCTTACTTAAATTGCTGTTTTTCGGATGAAACTTTTTAAATCGTTTTTTGTTTGCTTGTAAGGATATATTTTGGGTAGGCAAATTATTCTCTTATCTTTTTTCCTATCAAAGTCCTATTATACTTTATTATTTAATTTATTTTTCTATAAAATCATCAGCAAATTTTTTTAACTAGTTGATATTATTTGTCACGTGCGATGCTCTTAGAGTATTTTAAATCGTAATCTATTCAATCAATCCGCTTTCAACTTGATATTCCATATTAAATTTATTTGTTTTACCAGATATGTATTTCCTGTGAATTAAAACAGTATTTTAATCGCGAAGACTAGGAAAGTATGCTGCTTATGTCTTAGCGTGAAGTAATCTAAATTCTGTGTTTTGTGTCTTTTACTTAAGTACATTTTAATATTGTTTTATTTAATTGTCGTACAGTAGGTAATTAAATCATTCCAAATACATTTATTTTTTTGCGTCCTGCCAGAAAATCAGTTGTTATCGATCAATTTTTAGGCTGGAAAGTAGGTCTTTATTGGCCTAGGCCAGAAAGTAACTGGTTGCCGCCATTTTATTGAGTTGCCTTTACTGGCCTAGGCCGGAAAGTAGCTGGTTGCCATGGTGATTAGTTGTTTTGTTGATGTGCGCTGTCATTATAGGTACCACCAAGCGAGTTTTCACCTGTAGTTTGTTAAGTTATTGTTTAATTATGGATGGTGACGATGGTGATTTTGGTGTCAGTGGCGGACGCAGAAAAAATATTGTACGTATCATACCCGTAAAGTGGTCCGTCAACTTTCACATGGGGGGGACTAGCGTCAATCTGCCCCCCCCCCTAACTATAAAGTGATGTAAATTTTTAACTTTTGAGGCGCTAACTTTTTCATTGGTGGCGCAATGTGGCGCTAGCTTAGCGCAATAAAAATAATTTATAGAATCCAAATGGAAAGGGGGGGGGACAAGTTGACGGACCTCCCGTAAAGTGCCTTTCCTGGACATTACTGTCTACTCGTCCAGTAAAGTACCACTTTCCGGTCTTGTTACGTAAATAATTATTGTACTTAAAGAAATTTCCTTAGTGGTGGACGTTAAATTGGAAAACCGTTGTCTTAAAGATTAATAAACAATAATTAATATTTTAAAATAGGACTGAATCAGCTCAGTATTAAGTGCTCATACAACAGCAAATAGGTCCTGACTTGTGGATTCCTGCAACATAATGTGTTTAATTATTATTTTTTAATTTGCTGTTGCGATTAATGAAAGTTATTTATTATTTTCGTGTTACTAAACAAGCTTATGTACTTTTATACTTTTATAATGTTTCAATTAATTAACATCTCGGCCGTGTACAGGCAATGTAGGAAAATAAACGTAATTATTAATGAATAGTTTCACATCATTTGAAGCATTAATACGAAGTAAAATATTAATCGAATATCGCAAGCAATTATTATTAATTATTGTGAAAGATGGTCTTTTTTTGACGTTTAATGCTTCAGATTGGTTATAAGTGTAATTAAATATCCATCGCATACTTTCCATTTCAGCCGGTGTAGGTATATTAAAAATTGTTACATACAATAAATAACTCGCTTATCTAAAATGCCTATCATATTACCTAACTTATTCTAGGCGTTTGATTCTTTTAATATTTTTGTCACGTTGGGCACTTATTTTTTTGCAAACAGTGGGAAAAATGTCTGTTCGGTTCGAGCTGTTTTTTATGAAAATATTTTCATTACTGCTTTGTCCCTAATTAACAAATATTAATGTGTAAACGCTCTGAATTTATAATTTATGATGATTGTTTGTCAAAAAAAGCTAATGTCTGTTTTAGATTAACATCTAGAGATTTCTACCATCAAAATTTTAATGTTTAATGTGTTTGTTTTTTACGTTTATCTTCATCTTTGTGTTAAGTATAACCATTTGCTTGTACTTGTGTGAAACAATGGTAGAGATACGTTGATACCACTTTGTTTTAGGTCAAGAGTGGTTTTGATATTTTCGGAACAATTTTTACTAAAAATATTAAAATATTTACTCTAGCGCAAGATAAGAATATTCAATGCTTGATTTTGATTATAACCGCGCCAGAGCTGTTTAATAAAAGAGCCAGTTAAAAATAGGTACTTCAAACTTTCAAAGTTTCTAATATACTTTTTTCTGCGAACCCTAATGAAAATGACTCTTACCGTAGAGCCTCCATGGATAGTTCGTGGGTCCTTACGCACGGTAAGCAAAAAGCACAGTTGTTTAAAATAAATGATCAAAGTAGACTCATGTCAAACACTACCTGCATGCCTAGTAAGTGAGTTATAACGCACGGTAAGCAAAACGCACACTTGTCTAGAAATGTCAAAGTAGGCTTATGTCAAAATTGACAAGACAACGTAATTACATGTGTATATTAGCCAAAAAGCCGTTAAAATCGTAGGTATTATGTGATCGTAGAAAAAGTAAGCTACATAACACGAGTTTTAAAGCAATTACGCACTTGTCGCTGCGCGGCTCCTTGTGCAACTTTTCCACTAGTACGTAATATGCTTCTTACAACTATTGTTATGTAATGTACTATTACACTTACACAAATGACATAGAACCAAAGGAGACATATTTCTTTAAAAAGAATTGATTATTAATAGGGTGTACCCCTGATATAATCGCCGTTTACTAGAATTAAATTTAAATTTACAAATGCGATTATAATAAGGTGCGATTACTGTATTTTTTTTATTGTAATTTGTCAATAAAAGAAATCAAAATACATTTATATATAGCCCTAAGTTAAACAATTATTTAAAGCACATTATTACCAGTTACTTTTTCTTCACAACGTATAGTTGTCTAGAACTTGTAAGACCATAAAGTTGCATGTGAACATGTTTACAATGAAATAAACGTAAGTTTGTCTAGTTACAAAATAATTGCTTTCGCCCGAAGACAATTGTGAAGCTCGAAGCAAACTTTTATATAATATCCAGCCATTGGAATTCTATAAACCTGAACACTTCCTGTTTGTGAGTGCCGATTTGCAAAGCTTTTCAAATATAATATCTATTGTTGAAAGCTGCACACATGTCAGTTCTGTACAACCGTTACATTATAATTATAAGAGTTAGCGCCTTAATAACTTCATTATGTGGCGGGATTTCGTTGAATAAAGGAGCGGAAGTGTAAATTATCGTCGAAATACTGCAAATTCCGTGCAGTTAAATTGTTGTAAATGTGTGTTAGATAATGCAGGGACCATTTCAATTGTTGTGTTCTTATAAACTGTAAGAGAAAGGTTCGCCAAAGGTACAAAAGATTTACAATGTTAGATAGAGATTTAGGAAGATGCAAATGGTGGGCCATAAAAAATGTGCCATGCAAATGTAATAAACAAATTTTATCACTAAAGAACTTTATGGTCCAATAAATTATGAGCTAAATCTGTGAAAATGACTTTTTGTAGTTTTAGCAGTGATAAATTTGGTCATTAAAATAATGCTAGCATTATTTAACTACGAGCTGATTGTTGTCTTATATTAATTCATTTTTTCCATGTAGCTTTTGACTTTATATAGTATACAAAGTAATTCAGTCAAACTTTTGCCACTTGAATATTCTCAACGATTAAAAATTAAGCTTATGTAAGGCAAAGTGCAATACATTACCGACGACTGTTGAGTCTTTTTTAGACTATACTAATTTGTAACTATTTTTTCGTTTAATTTTTGTAAAAAAATTTCTCTCAAGAATTTTGCATGGAAAAAATGAACCATTTACACGGTAATATTTTTTGTTACAAGAACTCTAATATATTTTGGTTACTTTTAAGTAACTTTTATTATATTTTGTTGGCAATTGTCAGTAACTATGTCAAAAATTTATATTTTGATGTTTATTTGTACCTATATTGGTTTTTGGTTGTAAGTAACATTGTCATTAATATACTTTTTCAATTCTGTAAAAACTTGTTGATGGCAACTTTAAAGTCAACATTTATTTGTCTTTTCGACTTTTTTCTTTCGATTCGAGTTTGTGTTTAGACAAACAGAAATTAAAAAAATAAATATTTTTTAAATTTCTTTTTGTAGCTGCATTGCTTTTCACACAACTTGCTACGACTTTTTTTAAATTAAAAAATCGTACCACTTAACTAATACATAATGTGTAAAAAAATTGCTTTCCTAAAAATAATGTCCAATTAATGATTATTACAATTTATTACCATAAAACACACATAAGAAATAAGAAAGTTTATGTTCAAAAAACAATGACGAATCAACATCGCGAAAAGTGGAAAATAAAATGTAGTAACAAAAACAAATTAGACAGAATCGAAATTTTAAACAAATGCAAAGGATACAGTCAAACAACGAAATGCCCATTTTTCAGATTTTTTCAATTTTCATGTAAGCGTCTGAAAAATACCCTTTGTTTTACCTCTAGATTCTAGACAAAAATGGCTGGCTTCAAATTTGAATCAGCCTGTATATGTATAAATAAAATTTTTAGGAGGGGTAAAGTAATTTTTCTTTTTTGTGTATAGTTTGAGGTAACAAATTTTTCTTCCATACTGGGAATTTGTGGTCTGTTCATTTCCTTACAACTTAACTTAAACATTCCTGTTAATTATGTAGTTATAAACGAAATTTGTAATTTTTTTAAAATAGTTCACAAATGACTGCAAATATGTCACATGTAATTTCACAGTCTTTCTTGTCAAAACATTGGCCCCATTCAACCGACTTTGTATATCTAAGAAATGACGATTTTTTCATTGAAAGATTAAACGAATGCCGTATGAGAGATTTATTATTTTCATTAGGTTAATTGCATTATTAACGGCTAGTACATAGTTTTCACTGGTGTTTATAAAACATTCGCATTTTAGTTTAACCTAACACACAGGTCAAGTCTTAGATGGTAATTAACACAAGTATGACACCAATAGTGTTTATGATTTCTCGAAATTTTTTGTCTTAGGACAAAATGCCAATTAAGAATTCAGGTGGTTTAGAAATTTTGCCTCTTGAATGTACATTTCTGCTGCCTATTGAAACTTGAAAGTTGTAGAAATCACCAGCAAAATTACATAAGCTTACAGTATACCTTTTTTTGTCATGACTCAAAAAAAGTATATAAATGTAAAATTGACTTAAAAAACGCAAGGCGTTTAAACTAAAGTTAATTATCTGAGTTTATATTTAAAAATCAATTCAACCATTTCCATAAAAATAGGTTTTCTTATTACAATTAGCACAACATTAAACCAATGAAAAGAATAAGAGAGATACTTATAGTAAGTTTTCATTAAACTTATATTTAAAGTTCTATAATACAGATAAATAATACATTTAGAATGATACAAAAACTTAATACTGTAAGATAAAATTAAATATTTTGGCAACTGACCAATTTTTAAAAGTACTAAAATATTGAAGGTTGAAACATCCACCTAATTTGTTTAAATTTAAATTATTGCATAATCCTTAAGTCATACAGTCATACAGCATACTCAACATTGTATTTATTTTGCATACATTAGTCGCTAATTGAAACTAAGTGCCTGTTTATGCTTCTAATAGTTAAGCAAACTTGTGCATTGTTACGGCAGCAACAATGCTGCCAATTTTATTGAAATATCGTGTTGTTTTCATTAGTTATATTAATTATTGTCCTACTATATTATTATTTCCGCTAACATGTAAATTAATTTGCATGTTATACGACTTAAAGCAACGTGCTAACTGCACCGCTTTACCTTGCATGTAAACTGTCAGTATTCGTTTAACTGATTATATTTGCCTAATTAAAACAAGCTTTTTCTCATTTGATTATGCCAAGAATATTATTTACGGAGCTTAGTATGCTACTTATAAAAATGCACATAAAATGGGGCGATTTTATAATTACAGAAATATTTAACTGTTTCTATTTAGTAGAGAGGTTATCCACCTTCATTTTTTAACAAATAAAACGCAAACTATTGCTCACAGCTAGATAAGAAATAAAGCCATGTAAAATTTTGTCTGTATTGTGTTTGCGATACACAAAATATTTTTCCTAGTAATGCTTATCTATAGTTAGTGTTATATTTAATTATTCACTTTGTATTTTCATGTTATGTATTCTGGGTCCCACATAATTCAAAATTGCAGGAACGCAATTAAGGTAATTTAAAATATTATAAATGTTTTGGCGATGAACAGTAAAAATTAAATGGTAAATGTTCGTACGTATTTTAACAGAATAAAATTATCCCGTTACGAGAAATATTTTTGCAACAATTTAACTTTCCCATCAGCGAATTACGTGAGTAAAACTGCAATCTCGATTTTCCCCCGGCCTTGAAAGTCTGTATTTAACTTCTTCAAAGTGATTTCACTGAAAATTGCCACAATAAACTGAATTATCATCGGTTTATAATATTATAATACACGTTTTCATACTAATACCTATTTATGTATTTCCTCTATATTTTTAAATATCTTTTGCTACACTAGTTTTTAATTATATTATTTCAATAGTTGGCAAATATTTTGATTTAAAATCATATAATTTGGTTTCAGACAGATTAATGTATTTCCAAAATTGCAGACTTAATTATTTTAATATTTCGACTTGCTTGCAATTTTAAGGACTATTAGGATTTTATTTAAATCTAATAATTGAATTTGTAGTCAAATCAGTCAGAATTTTATAGGATTTTAATACGAGGCTGAGCTATTTTTGCAAATAATTACTTTAATATATTTGGTGCTACTCGGTAGTGCAATCATTTTAATTTAATAATGTTTTTATTAATTGCCTAGCAGTTTATTTCTCTTCCAGTCCCAGTGCCATTTTTTTAAATTAAAAATGTTGAGGTAGTAGGACTAACAAGATTTCTGTTATTCTTTATTTAATAGTTTAATAATATTTTTCCATAAATTAAGTCTATAATTTATGATGGTAAAAAAATAGAAGGTGTTTCTTAAATATTGCGAAAAAGTTCAAGAAGTGATTTCATATCGAAAATTAAGGGGGGTTTTATGTAATTTTTTTCCTTAGACTTCTCCTTTTGGAGTTACAACCCCCTAAAGGGGAGCGGTAAAATTAGGTTTATATTTTATTTCTCAAATTTGGATAAATGTAGGAGTGATATTTAATAGAAGTTTTACACTTATTAAAAGGTTTCCCATAGTAATATTTTCACTTATCTCCCACCTTCACAGGGGGCTGAAAAGTGCGACCCCTGTTGGTTTTTTAATCAGAACTTTATGGGGGGTTGAAATTTTGCAATTAAAAAATTTGTTTTTGAAAGCTTGATTTACTTAAAAACTTTTATTATTTTTCAGTTTTTCTCGTAAAAAATACCGTTTTTGAGTAAAAAATAAAATAAGTAAACATGAATAATTAACATGATTGAAAGTATGACTATGGGAAACCTTTTGATAAGTATAAAACATCTACCAAATAGCATTTTCCTACATTGATTAAAATTTGAGAAATTAAATAAAAACCTAATTTTACCGCTACCCTTTAGGGAGAAAGAATACGTCTAAGGGGAAAAAAATATGTAAAAGTCCTCCCTTAATTTTCGATAAGGAATCACCTCCTGAATATTTTCACAATATTTAAGAATCACCCTGTATATGCAATTTTTAACTAAAATTTAGAATTGGTAATACAACAATTCAGACGTGTTTTTTAAATTTTTATAACGCTAGCTTTTTTTGTATGATATAACAAATAACACTTCACACAACTGTGCGTCTTTGAACATAAGTTTACACAATACTGCACGGTGTATTTAATGTTTCTTTGAAATTAATGGTTTTCATTGTGTATTAAGAGGTATTTATCTTTAACAAACAGGTGTATTTATAACAATATACTATTCAATATTACTTTTTTATAATCAATAAGTTACTTATTAGCTTATTCGATGCGTCCAAATTAATTATTCATATTGTTAAGAAGCAGATTTTTGCTACGTAAATCTGTTGAAACATTTGCGATTTTTTCTTCTACCATTTGATCATTAAAATCAAATATAATATCTTTTTTACATCGTTTCTAACAGTTTATATTTTTATGCTATAAAAAATCGTTTATTATAGCGTGTAAGTACATTTTGGTATCTGAGATTAGCTTGTTCCCAGTTTTAATTGGATAGTCAAATGTCGTGTTGCAATATAACCATCTTTTATTGTGCCTTTGTCAAGTATTCCCAGCACTAATAACTTATACATTTTAAACTATTTTAAAGTGCTTAACTATGTGTAAACATCTTTATTGATTTGTACAACTTCAGTTTTAGTGGTTTGTAACTGTAGTTTTAAAGGTACCTACATCATATTTTAAAATATTTTAGGTTGGAATATGTTTGCTAAAATATTGAAGTGGTTTTTATGAAAATTGTGTTGATATTTTTGTATCGTATTTTGTGCAAATCGTTTGCGTTGAACGCCATGTTGAAGTTACTTAAGTTAAAGTAGGTTTTGACAAGAGTATGCAAAAAACATATTGATTAAAAAATGTTTACAGTTGTAGAAACAACTGAGTTTTTGAGATATTTAGGATATAGGTATATTCTATGAATAAAACATTATTCTTAGAAGAAAGCCTAAAAAACTGTTTAATTTTTTTTTTTAATTTACAAATATGACACAAACTTTATCAGTGAAAATGTTGTTCACTATGTTTTTAGAGGTAAGCGTATTTTTGTTTCAAATATACTCAATATAATTTTTATACCTTCCATGTCTACGTATATTGGATGTTATAAAATGGCAAAAAGTGACCAAATTTAAATTTTGTAAATGATCTTTTTCCAGTAGCTATTTTAACAGGATGCCTGTTAAAAATATTCTCAATGTTATTAAAAGATTTGGAAAGAAAGTGGTCAAGTCATTTGAAAAAAAGATATCGTAGTACAACTAAAGCGTTCATGTTTGGTTTTTAATAAGATAACACATCTTCTATATTGTCACACAGTTCTACGGCAATAATGAAAGACTGCTTTTTCAAATTATCAGTAAATTTAATTTTTAAGTCAGCACAATAGTTCATTACAAAGTTTCTACCTTAAGTTTGCAATGAAAAAATATCATTCAAAAACAGAAGAATCATTATGCTTTCTTAATAGGTCGAAACGTTTTTTAAGTTTTCGTACCGCCACGTCAAGAGAAAAAAAAGTAAAATTAATTTTTAAATAATTTTCTGGGAAATAAATGATTTTAGCTTCATTATCATATGAAAATATTCATTTTTTACGTTACCCAAGTATTCGTGGCATGAGAAATTCTTCGTCACAATCAATTTCTTCAGCAATTTCAGCTTCTTCTAATCATTTTTTGAATTTATCATCAGATCTAACCTTATTTGTATAAATGGGACGTTCCTCCAATTATTCTGCTATGTTTGTTTGGTACATCATATTTTTGCATTAATTTGCTCACACTGTTACTTAAAAGGTGGCCCTGCACCTTTTAAGTCCTATCCTAACAAGAAATACCAAAGCTGGTGCCCCGTTTTGATAAATATATCTATAATGTTAGGAACTATGTAGAAAAGTTTAGTTTAACAAATGAAAAATATCTTCTTCATCTTAATCGGTTCCTCTTGTACTTTTCGGTGTCGAGATATGCTTTTTCTATTTCTGTTTTAAGTTTCTCTGCTCCTGCCTATCGTTAGCTAATTGTGGCACATCTCTTCAGCTGACTCCTTTTTCTTCTAGTCTCTGCCTTGCTTCTTTTTCCCATTTTATTCTTGTCTTCTTCTATTTCTTTTTCCCTCCATCTGCATTTTCCCTATTTTCGCGTATCTACTTTCTGGCATACGTAATAAATGTCTAAGCCATCTTTATTGATTCGTCTCCATCTTTTCTTAATATCCGTTACTCCTAGGTTATTTCGATTTTTTTTTTACTGATTTTATCGATCACTCTACATCCCTCAATTCTTCTCAGTCTTATTTCCTGTGCCTGTATTCTTTGTTTTTGTTTTTTTGTTAGTAGCCAGAACTGTACGTGAGAATGGGTACGTACACTGCATTAAAAACTCGCGTCTTTGTTTTTTTTTGATATCTTTTTCTTACTTATCAAACATTTATTAGTGGTTATTTTTTGGTCTAGCATAATTGCAACTAGTTCATAATTTTTCGCTCTAACCATAACCTTTCTTTGTTATATTAATATTCATATACAGGGTGTCCCCGTTATCACCGCGAATATTTTAAGTGGTGATAGAGGACCTTTTTCTAAGAAAAAATTTCAAGTAAAATTTTTTCCTAAAATCAAATGCTAAGCTGATATCAACACTAACTTGATTTTTTTACACTTCTGCATTTTTAAGACTCTGTAGCCGAAAATATCAATTTTATCGTAAAATACCTCAAAGCTTTTTAATAGAGCATGAAATTCTCTACAAAATTAGTTCTATTTATTTTTTGTCTACAGGCAATGGTTTGAGAGTTATAAAGCAGTTTGTACAAAAAAATGTAAAAAATGTAAAAAATTTAATTGTTTCTTAGACTTTGCAACCGCTGTATCTTTAAAACGAAAGGTTGTACAAAAAAACCGACGGCCCATTCCGGATACCAAATTTTATTCGCTACAACTTTGGTCAAGTGAAATTTTTTGAAAATCTAACCGATTTTCCGGAAAAGCTGAAAATAAGGAATAGAGTGCAAAAACAAAATTTCCTACAAATATTGTTTTGTATTTAAAAATGCTTTTAAAGAGAGTGCTATTACGTGATTGAAAATGATGGAGGTCATTTTGAACACTTATTGAAGTAATTTTGTGGTTACATGTTAATTTTTTGCGTCCAGATGGATTTGCATTATTAGGAAAATACTTTTATTTATATAATAGTCGTACAAATTAATCAACTTACTATTAAAATTTTGAAATTGAAAGGCATTACGAAGTGGGATAAATGAAACAAAATGTACACTTTTCATTGAAAGGTATTCAAGGGACTACTGTAAAAAGCTCCAACTTTTATTTAATGCAGTATACCTCAATATATTGACCAAAACTAGGAAAGGTAAGATTTTTACATATTAAATATATCGATTGTAGTTGTTTCTGGAAAAAAAAATAAAAAGGGGAGATTATTAGACATTTTCCCTGTCCTTCTTTTTATTATTGTTTAACAAATCATCACAGTCTACAGAGCCACGAAATATTTTTAAAAGCTTCAAAAAGGCAAACAATGTGTGCCATGTAGCATCCTTCTATTAGGGGGATTAATTACTTCTAGAAAAACGTCGCGCCAATCTTATACAATAATCAACACAAAATTGAGTAATTCTTTAGTTGATTTGCAAGATGTTAAAACATCGTTAATATTAAATAATCGACAAAACGCTTTGCCATATTAATAAGTATTTTACAATTACATGCATGAGTCATTTATGCACGAGGAGGACATCCATTGCAGACGCATTGATCGTTTCGGCATATAATTGGGAGGGTACAGCTAAATCCCTTACATGTGCTGTCACATATGGCATATTGCGTGGCTGATGTACATGGGAATCCGAGAAAAAATTCGGAACCTTTAAAGGAAATAAAATATTAATTTATTGAATGGAAACAAAATATTATCGTAAAACAAGATTACCTACTAAATTATGCAACTATTTTTCTGTTTCACTTACATCGTCGCTCTTTTAAGATGAGCGAGATTTCTGAGCTGAACCAATAATTGGGAACACCCTGTCAATTTTTGTTAATAATATGTAAATTTTTGCTAATTTAAATTCGTCCCTTTCTTTTAAATTAGACGAAATCGCCATATACAGGGTCATTATAACATCGGGCTTTCATAGCGCCCCGCCCGTAGGAGATAGAAAAAAACTTAAATACATAAAATTATTGGTTTGAAAAGATCTACGTCTTAAAATTATTTTCAGCTTGTACAAGATGTATTATCACAAATGAACCAAACTTAAATTTTTTATGTTGCTGTGCATGGTGCCAGTGCTTAAAACTAATTAATTGATACACAAAACATTTAGCCAGATGTATTAGTAAAGATTTTATATTCATGGAATCGCTTTTTATTTTCGAACAACCTAAGACATCACTTGACTGTACCCCGTCAACATAATTAAGGACCACACTTACTTGGAGTTGTAGCAATGGTAGTTGTTGTTGTAGGAGTTGTAGGTTCGCAGTTAGCGTCACCTTTAAATAAAAAGAAAAAACTTAAAATATTAAATAGTAGGAATAGTATTAAGAAGTGTTTTATATTCAGTTTTTAAAACTAATGGAATAATCCGGAAATAGTTTTTTTTAGCTATATTATTTGTAAGTATTTCGTTGTCAGGGGGACATTTATTTACATCCTTTGCAGACGTATTTTGAGTCTAAGCAAGGAGCTGTTCCCGTACAACTTCGGGTTTGACATGCTGTGGTACATTTATCAAATATAGTTGCTGTAGTACATCTCAATTCGGTTTTAATGCTCCCAATTTCAAACAATAAATAAAAAAAATATATTGCATTGTTACATAATTTTATCGTAAAAGAAGATTACACACTAAATTATGCAAATGTTGTCCTATTTTACTTACATCGTCGTTTTCTTAAGATATGTGAAATCTCTGTGCTGAACTACGAATTTGACAGGGTGTCCTGTCAAATTTTGAGAACAATATGTACCTCTTTGCACTCATTGCTAATTTAAATGAATCCCTTTCTTTTGCATTAGACGATATCGCCATAGTGCACCGAACTAAGTGGTACACTCAGTATACAAAAACAAGTACTAAACCTTATACAGGGTGGTCCAAATTCGATGCTAATACATGAGTACGTATCTCGCTTAATATTCAAGATAAAGAAGCGGTTAAGTTACCAAAAATGTGCAGTTTTTTATAATCGTTTTCAAAATTATTATATCGCTTTCGGTGTAAAAAGGTGTGTAAAATGTGTCATATCTCCGTAATTATTGTAACAAGTTGTATAAGTTTGTTTGAAAATTATTGTGTGCGTAGATAGAACGCTCAAAGTAAATAATTGAAAGGTAGAAAGAACGCTCAAAGTAAAAAGAACGGTGCGCGTAGAAAGAATGCGGCGCGTAGAAAATGATGATGGTCTTAAGAGTGACGAAACATTCGAAACTCCAAATCTTATTCGTCTACTCGATAACAGTTAATAAACTACGAAAACCGCACGTTTCTATCTCTACCAGTTCTCGATATACGAAATTGTAGCCCTGAAGATGGGTCAACCTAATTAGAAACGTTATAAAATGTAACTTGGCTTAAAAATAGCATCGCAATGGCGAAAACCGCACATTCCTATCTGCAACGGTTTTCCAGTTATAAATGAAGTTAATTTTAACCTGAAGATGGTCCAAAAAGTTCGAAACTTCGTATTAAAAAATTCCTCTCGACAACACCTACATAGTAGTCAAAACCGCATGTCTGTAGCTCGAACCGTTTTGGAATTACGGTAAAGCCGAATCGTTGTCGACATTTGGCCGAAACAGGGTGTAAGAGTTGGATAATAGCAAGGTTTCGGCCGAAGACCGAAACCAGGCAACCGTGACAGTCCTATAAAAGAATATAAGCTGGACACTGGCATGTTTCCGGCCTTCGGCCGAAAACATGCGCTGGGTACAGGCAAGTTGCTTGCAGACGCTGGATACTGGCAGCCAAGACAGTCCCATTAAAGATTATGGTCACATCTTTCTCGACAATTTCGACATTCGAGACCAATTTTCGGCGTCGAAACGTCATAAACCGAAAACCGGTTGTGCAGTCGGGAGGGTCCCATGGTTGTTCAAGTTTACCCGTCACAAAAGTTTCCGAAAGTAACACGTGCTCTTCGTCAGGTGGGTAAAACCCTAAAAAAATGT
Source organism: Elmis aenea (assembly GCA_947652605.1). Lineage (NCBI taxonomy): Eukaryota > Metazoa > Arthropoda > Insecta > Coleoptera > Elmidae > Elmis > Elmis aenea. The sequence goes on along the minus strand of OX393578.1, from coordinate 11,571,923 downwards.
GGTTTTGGGACCCCCCCCTCTGAATCCGTCCCTGTACGTTTTGAAGGGGTGGCCCAATAAAACTTGTTTGTCGCAGTCGGCTAAACTGTCACGTGCCATGGCCCGTTTTTTTAAGATGTCTCCAGTTTGCGAGATCTAGGTATAGGACGCTTACAAATTTTTTCACATTACCCCCTCCTGCTCCGTCCCTGGCGTGGTTAGGGGGTTTATATTATGGATTCTCGAATAACTTTCGAGTACCTACCGAACGCCGCTCGCGGATTTCCGGGAACTATCGTTTATAGAATTATCCATATAATTATATACAGTGTGGCTGGTTTTTCATTGTCCAGCTTATATCTGCTGAAATATTAATGTTACCAAAAAAAGTTAAATGAGAAACTTATTAAACAAAAGCTGGTCCTCCATCTTAAATATTAAGCCAGATACCCAAATCCCATCGAATTTGGATCACCCTGTACACATAAAGCAAGCTAAGATATATTTTTTTAAAGTAACCTTTAAGTCTTTGTACAGTGTGGTCTATTTTCGATGCCCATACAGGGTATCTCGGTTATTATCAGAGATAGAAAAAAAGTAAATACATAAACTCAATTTATTTTTTCGAGAGAAATTTATTGCCGTAAACAGATTTTTAATATCTTTTTTAATTTTCGAAATATAGCCAAAAACCGATTTTTGGCACTTTTCAAAAATGTTAAATACCTCGTTTAAACGAGAAGATAGAAAAAAAACTTTAAAGACATTTTTCGCATGATTTTTGTGCTTAATAAGATAGCGATGTTCAATTGTTTTTTACTCATATTAATGCCGATATATTACACCTAACTTTCTTATTTTAAATGGCAACCATAGGCAAATTATATATTTTTGAAAAGCGCAAAAAATAAGCTTTCGATTCATGTCAAAGCCAACTATGGTTGTCATTTAAAATAAGAAAGTTAGGTGTAATATATCAATATTTGTATGAGTAAAAAAAAAATTGAACATCGCCATCTTATTAAGGACAAAAAACCATGCAAAAAATGTCTTTAAAGTTTTTTTCTATCTTCTCGTTTAAACGAGATATTTAACATTTTTGAAAAGAGCCAAAAATGGTGTTGGCTTAATTTCGAGTATCAAAAAAGACATCAAAAATGTTAAATATCTCGCTTAAACGAAAAGATAGAGAAAAACTTTAAAGACATTTTTTGCATGGTTTTTTGTCCTTAATAAGATGGCGATATTCAATTTTTTTTTACCCATACAAATATTGATATATTACACCTAACTTTCTTATTTTAAATGACAACCATAGTTGGCTTTGACATGAATCGAAAGCTTATTTTTTGCGTTTTTCAAAAATATATAATTTGCCTATGGTTGCCATTTAAAATAAGAAAGTTAGGTGCAATATATCGGCATTGATATAAGTAAAAAACAATTGAACATCGCTATCTTATTAAGCACAAAAAATCATGCGAAAAATGTCTTAAAAGTTTTTTTCTATCTTCTCGTTTAAACGAGATATTTAACATTTTTGAAAAGAGCCAAAAATGGTGTTGGCTTAATTTCGAGTATCAAAAAAGACATCAAAAATGTTAAATATCTCGCTTAAACGAAAAGATAGAGAAAAACTTTAAAGACATTTTTTGCATGGTTTTTTGTCCTTAATAAGATGGCGATATTCAATTTTTTTTTACCCATACAAATATTGATATATTACACCTAACTTTCTTATTTTAAATGACAACCATAGTTGGCTTTGACATGAATCGAAAGCTTATTTTTTGCGTTTTTCAAAAATATATAATTTCCCTATGGTTGCCATTTAAAATAAGAAAGTTAGGTGCAATATATCGGCATTGATATAAGTAAAAAACAATTGAACATCGCTATCTTATTAAGCACAAAAAATCATGCGAAAAATGTCTTAAAAGTTTTTTTCTATCTTCTCGTTTAAACGAGATATTTAACATTTTTGAAAAGTGCCAAAAATCGGTTTTTGGCTATATTTCGAAAATTAAAAAAGATATCAAAAATCTGTTTACGGCAATAAATTTCTCTCGAAAAAATAAATCGAGTTTATGTTTTCGTTTTTTTCTATCTCTGATAATAACCGAGATACCCTGTATGGGCATCGAAAATAGACCACCCTGTACATGCTCTATTATCAGAAATAAATCAAACTTAAATGAGTATTTTCTATTTTTGGATTTTTACCACATGTATCGCAGCAGCATTTTCCATCGGTGAGACATTTCCATCCTTTGCATCCCAAGGTGGTACATGGCGTAGAACAGTCAGTGCCTACAGTCGCTTTGGTACATGGTACAGGGGGCTTAGGTATCTTAGCTTCAAACGAAAACGGAAAAAAATTAAATACTTGATGTTAACAATATTATTGTAACAGAAGATTACCTTCCGCAGGATCGACCAACGCTAAAGCAACAAAGAACACTGCGACAAGAGCGACTGCTAAGAACTTCATCTTCTGAAAACAATGAAATAATAAACAATACATAACATAAAAAACAAGACAAAGAGATCAAAGTCCCAAAATTTATCTAGCATTTCAACACGGGATCCTGTATATGTAAAATTGTAATGTACCAAAGATAGAAGAGGTGTATGGGCAACACTAGCCAAAATATTTTGAAGTTGGATATTGGTCTAGATATTTTAAAAATTGCCTGGAAGACCTATTAATGCGAGACGAAAAAGTTGTAAATTTATTGTAGCTAAGGCACAGAAAAAGTTCTAAACATTGACGAAAAAAGTGTCTGCAGATTGCATGGCGGAACTGCTAATACCGGAGTAGTACTTTGCATAACGGCTATTTTTCATTTGTATGCGTTAGAGAACGATATAAATAGTTTTCAAGTATTGTTGATGATCTGGAGGAAACATAAACTTTTGTTCTAATAACTTAATAATACCAATTAATAAAGTTTAGTTTAAATATACACATACTTATACTTGATTGTGATTTAAAAGTAATTTTATAGCAGTTTAGTCTAATTTTGCTTTGAAAAGGTTAAAATTACCTTCCCCTACAAATTTTTTGACGAATCTATTTGTCAAAATGATAAAGTGTTGCATATAGGTAATTCTCAAATCTTTAAGGCACATGCTGCTAAAATCGAGCGCAATATAATTCTTGATAATTGTTATCACTACGAAAATGAAATGAATCAGAAGTTCTAGATTTTTAAATTCCAATTTTAATAAAATCGACTTCAAGAAACGAGCCCTGGGCCGCTTTACAAAATTTTACTGGCCGCATCTGGCCCGCGGACCGATTGTTAAAAGGCATTGACATAAGTTATTATTACCCAAACAGACTTAATTTTTGACTCACATATTGCAACAGTTAATAGTTTTATTACAAATTAAATACATTAAGTTAACTTACTCTTTCAAGTTGGTTTAGCTTCGTGTACCTGTACAGTTGTTATATGTATTTGAACTGGTTAAATTATATTTTCTTTGTTCTTTTATAGTCAAAATTAATCTTTCGTTTGTCCATTATTAATAAAACAATATTTAAAATAACCTTCTTGCGCTGATAACAGTTTGCTTTTGTATATTTTAAAAAGTAATTACCTCTGATAACAGTTTGTGATTGTATATTGTTACGCAAGTGCGTATGGTACCGTTATCGGGTGCCGGATTTAAATGCAAAGAAAGTACCGAATTAAGAATAAAACTTTAATTATGATCGATTTAAGCAATTAATAAATGAAATACCTTACATTACCCTTAAAATCTAAACATAACATAAACATGCAGTAATACTTAATTACTACTTACATAATTACCGTGACTTCTGCTAAACACGCGTCACTTGCTCTTGGCCACCACTTAACAATTAACATAATCGTGGCCATCCCCACTGGATTACCGCTTAGCACAGTAATCCAGCAGTTGTTAAACGCGGGGTTTGTAACAATTCCCCCCCGTTTAATGAGTATGACACCTGGCATGCAACTTTAACGACAAAAAAAATAAATTTCTATGAAAATTGACTATGATCAATAACGTATTAATAAGAATAATAGTGGACAACTATGAAAAAAAAAGGAAAAGCGGCTTACCAAATGTCATTTTACCATACCTAGATGCTACCTTAAACGAACTTAACCTAACCCGCTTAGTGTCCCTAAACCGACACACTTATGGGGCAATTTAGATTTGTCTATTGCTACCGCTTGACTTTCCACTCACTTTAACTTCGCGTTTTCCACTCACTGCCATTAAACTTTATCGTTCCGTTATTAGTCAGGAAGGACCTGACGTGAAGGGTCTTTTGGACAGACACACCACACACCTCGTCCTGTTCCCAGTCGACCAAAACCAAGACTCGATTAAGATTGTTGGAACTCCAGTAAACGTTGAACGTTGATTTTGATTTCGATTATTATCCTTAGCTTATAGTACGTAAAGCCGCTGTTATTTCCAATTTATAGGTCGCTGGTACTTCCAAAATTAGAACTGAAAATGGTGTCCAAGTTACTTTTCTCCTTCCTTAACTATTTTTGAGTTGTTTGGCCATTTTGCACTGGGAGTGGAATCGTCAGCAGCCTCCGGTATAGCCATACCCTCCGGGGTGTGCGGTTACATAAAACATAAATAAAGCCACGATTAAAAAGGGAACAAATAGTAACAAATCCCAAATTCTTACAACTAAACTTATTTCTACTGCATAAAAATTTCTTAACCTTACTTAACTACCTGGGTTAATCGACCATCTCACGGATACTGTATTCGCAGGACAGTAGATTCACCACGTGGATATGCCATCGCGGTAATTCCGCCTATTACTTTTTTTGGTTGCCAGACAAATCAAAACCTTTTAGATCAGTTTTGTGGATTGTCACAGGGATCCTCTTGTTCCCTTGTAAGGTCAATATCCCGGTACAGAGTTGGAGACCGGTCTCCCCCTCCTCCAGAGAACACCCTTCACACCTTTTTCCTTTCTTTACGATCCATTTTTTCAATTTATAACTCAACCATATTAATATTATAACTATTACCAATACGAGACCTCCTAGTATGTATGGCAAAGGACTTAGCGATACATCCATATCTTCAACACTCCATTTGGCATGATCTTCCCCTCGCGCCATTGGAAAAGGTGTTATTAATTTTAATGCTGCACCCATGACTCTAATTTTCCAAAGTAAGTAAACTACTAGGAGGGATAAGATTATGTTCCAAGTCCAAAGGTAAAAATCAGCATGATGACCATACAACGCTGAATAGGTGGAAAATTTCGTTGAGTCAATGCTTATGGGAGCACGCGGTGCACTTAAGTTTAAATGGGGTACGGTAAGTGTCCAATTGTGGTTCATGCACTCCGTGAGATTGTGGTATAGTAAATTGCTGTCTTTTGTTGGGGAAAAATGTACAGATTTTAAATTACTCCAAGCGGCGGGTAGCACGTGCAGTACTTTTGCCTCACTGGGGAAATTTTGATCACAAGGAAAAGCGTTTGGAATTATTGTTTGGTTGTTAACTACCAGGGAGCATTCACACGGTACACTTACTTGTACTGCTCCAGGGGTTGAATATAATGTTTCCGCGAGAGGTGTACTATGGTTCTTGCATATAATAGCGCTCGGATTTTTGGGGTGTGTTATCACAAATGTTTCGCTATCTATTGCTGATACTATCATTGACTTGGATGGTGAGCATGTAAAAGTGCAGTGCTGATTCAATTCATCAATCGTAGTCCCTGCAAACATATTGTACGCGCACAGTGGTCCGTACAATGCGCCAGCGGCAAAGCGTGGAATAAAGCAAAGCCTGCTTTGGTGTGGTTCACATTGTTGTAACCCTGTACCGAATATTGGGCGCATATGCGCCTTATTGACCGCCAAATACATTGTATCGTGTAATATAGTACAAGTTTCGTTGTGCCACGCAAAAGGGATTGTTAAGAGTTCTAGCAAACTCCACTGGGAATTCATTTTGTTGACTGGGATTTTTACATGGATTATAATTTTGTTTCCCCCTATGGTGCAATCTGTGATCGGAATTTTATAATACCTTGACAACTCGTTCACGGGAATAGCTAATTCATAGCCGTAAGAAGAAAGTTTATTGTTGAGAGAAATCAAATCTTTTCGGAAAAGGGGGGGCGGTAGCAGTACTGTTAGTATTAGATGAACCCTGCATGAGTTTAAAATTTCTGATTGTCGGAATGAGTCGGTTGTTTTGATTATCCTTTGCAAGTTCAAATTGATATGTTTTACCATCTCCCTATAAAATTTGATTTCCTCCGTCAATTTACCACTAGGTCCAAAATATTTATTATTAAATTGTTCTATGTTTTTTATATGATTTTGAACTTCTAAAAAAGACTTTTGAATTTTGCTGTCGTACTCCGAAAACTTTGATTTCGCATCCACCATGTTTTGAAATTGGATATGCAAGTTTTCTGTTAATTTTTCTACTTGTTCGTCTACATACCTTTCGTGCAGAACTAGGTTGTCTAATTTTTCTTCTGTTGCTACCCCACAACACCAGCTGAACGCATCCCAAATGAAATTTAGAGCTCTTCTTTTTCTTCCCTCAACTGGTTCTTCCTCAACAAATAAAGACGGACTAAGGGCTGTTTGTAGGGTTACGTAGCTTTTGTCAAATGCTTGACCTAGTTCTTCAAGTTGCCGCAGTATTTGGCATTCTACTTCATCAGCTACGCACGAGGTATTGTCGAATCTCGAACTACGGGCGTTATTCGAGGGTGACCACCAAGTCCCTACATAGGTAATGGGTATTGTCGCCTCATAGGCGATCGTTTCACGCATCTCCTTCCAGTATGCGCCTGCTATTATTTTTACGGGTGCCAATAGCGCCATTGGCACGCTCGTAAAGAGGATTAAGTACTTTATCAACCTAAAACATGAGAGTTAATGAATACATTCTAAACTAATCAACAAATTACTAATATCTGTAATAAAGGACTCTCCAATTTATTCTACTGTGTCCAAGGGCTGAAGTAAGGTGCCATGCGACTAACGTGGACTGTGTCTAATTTTGCGCGTGCCCCTTCCCCTTTTTGGATTACATAATTTACTGGCGAAGTTTGCCTAACAACAACGTACGGGCCAAAGTATTTACATTGCAGTTTGTCGCTTTTCCCGACTTGTCTTATATACACCCTTAATTTAATTTTGTCGCCTACACTATAATGAACGTCTTTGTGTTTTTTATTGTATCTAATTTTGTCCATATTTTGTTTCCTACGTATATTGTCGGTCGCCGTTTTTCTAATTTCGTTCATTTTATTAGCATGTCGGTTAACGAAGTCCGAGTTGTAGTTCCCTAATAAATTGGTATCCGTCGGTAATGTTGCCATTCGCCCGTATACCAGCTCGAAGGGTGTAAAAAGAGTAGTGTCTTGTTTGCTAGTGTTATAAGCAAACGTAACGTGGTGTAGAAACTCGTCCCAGTCGTCTTGACTTGTGCTCGTATATAAGCTGAGCATACCCGCTAATGTTCGGTTAAGGCGTTCCGTTAACCCATTACACTGTGGGTGGTAGGCTGTTGTAAAGGTACTTGTGCATCCCATGCATCTAATTAATTCTGTGACCATTTCCGACTGGAAAACTTTTCCTCTGTCACTGAGAATTTTTGAAGGGGCTCCATGACGGCAAATGACTTGTTCTAATAAAAATTTTGCTACTTCTTCAGCTTTTGCGTTTGGGACCGCTTTGGTTTCGGCCCAACGCGTAGCATAATCGGTCACCACTATAATGTTGTTGTTTCCATTCTTGGTTTTCCTAATTGGACCTAAAATGTCAATGCCAACCATATCGAAGGGTTTACCAGCTGCGATTGGTTGGTTTTTGATTATTAGAACCTTTTCTGACCTGACAGTCGGGACATCCTTTAACATACTTTTCTACGTCCCGTTGCATACCGTCCCAAAAATATCGCGTTTTTATTTTGTCGTAAGTTTTTGCGAATCCCAAATGGCCGCTTAAAGGTTCGTTATGTAGGGAGTATAAAATTTCGGTCTTTAATGATGCGGGTATGACTAATTTTTCGTTTTCATTGGGTTCGGCGCTTTTTTTGTGTAACACATTATTTTTTAAGACGAAATTTTTTGCGCGCCTTTGCAGAAGTGAATTTCCATAGCTTGTGTCCCCAATTGCTTTGATAATTTCGTTTATATTAGGGTCGCTTAACTGTAACGTGCTGATATCGTTCGGTAGCATTAAGAATGTTGGGACTTTTACAGCCTGCTCCTGGTCCTGGGTTGTTCCTTTTTGACAGGGATACCGTGATAGGCAGTCCACATCCTTGTGCATTACTCCACTTTTATGAACTACCGTATAATCAAAGTCTTGAAGTTTAATACTCCAGCGAGCCAGTCTTCCAGTTGGATCTCGAATTGACTTTAACCAGCACAGAGCATGGTGGTCGGTGACTATTTTTATTGACTGACCAAAAACATACGGTCTTAGGTATTGTAGGCTCCAAACTGCCGCTAAGCATTCTTTTTCCGTTATTGTATAATTTTTCTCTGCCTGGGTTAAACCTCGTGACGCATATACAACTGGATGGAAGTGGTTGTCGTTTTGTTTTTGTAACAATATGGCCCCTAAGCCATCATCCGACGCGTCAATTCTTAGTTCTGTGTCTGCATTTTGTCTATAGTGTGCCAATACTGGTGACGAAATTAATTTGTTTTTTAATGTTTCAAATGTTTTTTGTTCTACATCCCCCCAGCGAAATACTTTAGCTTTACTAGCCAGTTTATGCAACGGTTTTGAAATGGTGCTAAAATTATTTACGAAACGTCTATAAAAGTTGGTTAAGCCAATAAAGCTTTGGAGATCTTTAGTTTTCTTAGGTGTAGGAAATTCTTTAATTGCTTTTAACTTGCACAAGTCAGGTTCTATTCCATTGGTGCTTACTGTGTGACCCAAAATATTAATTTTTTTAAAAGCGTAATTACATTTCGGTGGTTTTAATGTCAAGGATGCTGCGCGTAATCTTGAAAACACATGTTCTAGCCTAATTAAATGTTCTTCGAACGTAGAACTGAATACTATAATATCGTCCATATAAACCAAGATTTCTTTCCACTTAAGGTCCCTAAAAATTTGGTCAGCTAATTGTTGGAACGTTGCTGGTGCATTACATAACCCGAAACTTAACCGATTGAACTCGTACAAGCCGTCAGGGGTTATAAACGCCGACTTACTTTTATCTTCTTCAGCAATGTTACATTGCCAATATCCACTAAATAAATCAAGTGTTGTAAAGTACTTGGAATCTGCTAAGTACGTTAAAATATCTTCGATTAATGGTAAAGGATAGACACATTTTTTTGTAACCGCATTTAGCTTTCTGTAGTCCACACAAAAACGAATACTGTTATCTCTCTTCTTCACTAGTACCACTGGACTAGACCAGTTACTGTTTGAGGGACGCACAATATTGTTTTTTAACATCTCATCTACTTGGTTCTGGATTATGTTTCGCTCTGTGTGTGAAACACGATAAGGTTTTTGCCGTACAGGTGCTGCATCGCCAGTTTCGATTTTATGTTCAACTAGGTCAGTCAATCCTATTTCCTTAATATTACTGGCAAAAATGTCACTGTACGAATTTATTAAATTAACTAACTGATCCTTTTCACTGTTAGTGAGATCACCGCAAATTATTTCATCTTCTAAGGACTTATTTACATTTGAACATAGCATTACATTTTGCTGCGGAATTTTTAAGAATCCTACCGTGGTACCTTTAAAAAGCTTTTTTGGAACCTTACTTATATTTTTTATATGTACTACTAGCTTATCATCATCGAAAGTGGGCGGACCTTTTAATTCTAGACAATTTTTCATGAGAAAGTCAGACTTGGGTTCGAAGTATTCTAAAGACGCGTTCCCCAGAACATTACTGCGCAATCTACATTTTATTTCATCATTAATTGAATAATCATTATCCAAGGTAACTTTTACTTTATAAGAGTCTTCGTTATTACCACCATTATTCCCGATTTTGTCTGAAATCTCTAAACTATCTTCTTTAATATTTTTATTAACTATACTATTTATTACTTCCTCTAAAGGATTATTTACGTTACGTAAGGTTTCTACGCTTTATTATCATTTTCGATATTAATGCCTTCCTTATTTACAATATCGTTTTTTACCCTATTTTCTACCTTAATTTCTTTATTACTTACGGACCTATTTGTCGTCACACATGTTTCAATACCAAGATCATTTATTAACCGTATATTATTTTTTGTAAAATCTAGGACCGCCTTATGGTCCTCCAAAAATGTTGTACCCAGCAAAATTGGACACTGAAGTTTGTCGACAATTAAAACTAATATCCGCGTAACCCAATTATTTAAAGTAACAGTAACCCATGTACTACCCCTGACTTTAACTGGCGAGCCATTTGCTGCTAGCAACGTGGGACGTATTTGATTTTGTAGCTTACACCTTAATTGTTTTGCGAGGTCACTGCTTATAAGATTTTCTACTGACCCGGTATCTATTATTATATTGTAAATCTTATCGCTAACGAATTCTCCAATGGTAAATAACTTTGTTGTATTTACATATGTGACGTTGTGGACAACGTTTCGGCCCCTATTTAACGTTGTCCGCCTTCGTTTCCCTGTTCGATATTATGGTTTAAAAAGGGGTTGTTATTTGCAGGTTTGCTTGTGTTGTAGCTACTGCTTGGATGTGTTCTTTGGTTATTTTCATAATAACCCGTATTTCGAGGTTCCATGCAGACTCCCGATGTGTGGCCTGGGCGCCCACAATTAAAGCATACTGGTCGACCGTTTTGGGTACGAGATGAAGTAAAACTAGTATTTCGCTGCTGCGGCTGCGCTAACTGGTTGTTGTTAAAATTACTTTGGTTCTTATAATTTGAACCCCTATTAAACCGCTTATTAGTAAATGAATTATTAGAAAATGAATTTTGAGGTGGCATGTTTTGGAACGCGTTCCTAATTTCGCTTCGGATAAGGGATGCTATATATTCTTTGTCCATCGATGGAGTGGTTGGAGGCGTACTAAATCTGGTTGCTGCGACCATGGCAGCTGATTGTTTAGCCTCTTGCTCTGCCTCGTGTAAGTTTTTGACAATTCTTTTTACTTCTGCAAAGCTCCGTGGTTTTCTAATTCTTATTTGGTACAAATATCGTGGCAGTAGCCCCTGTTCGAAGTGTTCCCGTTGTTCATCCTTGCCCATGCGCGGATTAACCTCGTCGCATAAGTATAAAATGTCTCGTAAATAATTTAGAATTGGCTCCTCTTGGCCTTGTCGCCGATATCGCAGTTTAATTTTTAATTGATTCTGTTGTGCTCCGTATAAAAATTCGTTTTTAAATTCCAGCAGCGTTGTTTCCCAATCAGCGCCACTATTTCTTAATGCAAAAATTCTAAACCACGTTTGCGCTTGTCCTCTTAAATAACTTGCGAAATAATTTAGTTTGAGACCATCGTCCCAGTTATTTTAGATGGCCGTTTTTTCGTATACGCGAATGGATTCGCCAACATTATTATAATCCGGATCGTAGGTTGGGGGCGGTATAAATTTTGGCAACGCTGGATCTCTGTTTGGATTGTATAAAGTACCCAACGTATAATTATGCGTAACTGGTTCCGACCCTGTGTCTGTCTTGTGTTGATTTGCCATATCGTTTATTAAATTTGCAGTGTTGTGATTATTTTTTGTTGCATGAACTGTTGTATCTAAATGTGTTTTTGAAAAAACCGTGTCGCTTTTTGATCGACTTCTATTAGTGTTTTCTAAACGTGTGCTTTCTGGTAAGTTAAGTGTCGAAAAATTAAAAACTGAGCTGTCGGAGTCGAGCGGAGGGCTCCTCTCTGTTTTTTGGTTTCGCTTTTGTGGAAAAATTTCTAAAGAGTAGGCGCCCTCTTCGATTTGTTTACGCAGCGCAAGTCTGGTGAGCGGTTTATCTTCCATAAAAATAAAATCACCGCTTAAATATTAAAAATTAAATAATTAAATGCTTTAAATTTATTAATTATCAAATGAACGCGTATTCCGTATATTGACACGCGCCGCGCTTGAGGCAATGACACCTGATTCAGCACTATGTACCTACGTGTCTTATCAACGTGTAATGTAATGTATCCGTTGCGTTAATTGCTTGTAAAATTACTTTTATCTATTATTTTTCTTCAATCTGTTTTATTTAATACGAATTTTTTTTTAAAGATAATTAACATAATCGTGGCCATCCCCACTGGATTACCGCTTAGCACAGTAATCCAGCAGTTGTTAAACGCGGGGTTTGTAACAATATATCTTGACACTCCTGGATCTAATCTTGAAACTATTCCTTATATGATCTTCATGACTTCTTTTATTTCATTCTACAAGCTTTCACGGCCATTGTCCATGTTAAAATCTTCGTTTCTACTTAAGAATCGCGCCTACTTTGGTTACGTGTTGAAATTTCGGCCATACTGTCTTGCTCTTTTTCAAAATGACTGTAGTAACCAAAAAAAGACACGGCTCTAAACCGGGGAACGAAGATTATAACATTATTGCTCCTCTTCATACGTTTTGTTTTCTGTTAAATTATTTTCAGACCTTTATTCTTCAGTTTTCCAGCACTTTTATTAATTTCCTACTTTTTGTTTTATTGATAATAATAAATCGAAAAAAAAATTCCTTAAAATTTTGCTCCATTTATTTGTTTGCATGAATCAAAGAAGTATACTGATTCGTAATTAATTTTAATTTAAAAATGTTGACGAAATTATTTATGGTTAGGTACCAGCACTACACAGACACTTAGTATTGCAATAAAATGGATTTATGTTCAAACTATACGTTTCGTGAAAATTTATTCCTGCCTGCGTCAGTAGTGAAAATTTATGTACCAGTTTTGTAGCAATTGGATGAAAAACAAGCCAGTGTGTAACGAAACTTTTGCATGTTTATTTATTAAGATAGAGGGTTTAGCACAGGATCGCAAAGGTGTCTGTTTCTTAATTTTTCTTGTGTGGTTCTTAAGATTTAAACTTGAGAATCTAAATATGGAACAAGAAACAAATATAATGGAAAAGTTTAAATTACTCGCCACACGACAAAAATTTGCAACTAATGCTTGATTCAAAAAGTTTTGGCCACTATCCAATGCAGCTTTGTGACTTTGTCAAGATCCCTAATCAATTATTTGTTTCAATAGTTTTTGGTATTTGTATGGATGTCAAATGAAGATTGTGTGACCATAAAACGTTCCACAGATTATTAAAAGCATTCATTTATTTTTGTTGAATGGATGCAAGGTTTGAAAACATATTACTAAATTAAAAAGTGATTAAACGTTTTAAATCAAACCTTATTGATTACATTTCGCAAAATGTACCAGAAGACGTATTAGCATTTTGAAGTTTTTTTTAAATGCTTTGGAGAGCTGAAAAAATGCTACAATTGCTATTATTGTGTGGTTTGAAACTTTATATTAATAGTTTTAGCGATATTCCTAACAATTACGTATTTTAAAAATCAAATTTTGCACTGCTCCAACTAAATAAAAACCCCTAATCGATTATAACCTATAACATTGATGAAATTAATAAACCCCTCTCCAATTTGCACGATTTTATGTTTTCACTGCTTTTCAGACTTCGGGTCCGAGTTTTATTTTGCTGTGAAAAGCAATTAACTTTGCGTTATATTTATTTTCTCCCAGACGATTTTCATTTGGCGTGTTTTGTCGGAAATAAATGTATTAAACTCTTCAAAAGACAAACAATAATAAATGTCTGCGTGCGTGCCGAGGATCATAAAAAGAATTCGATGACTAATTCTTAGCAATAGAATTGTATTTAAATTTGAATTGATATATCCGACTTTGCTTATCGAAGTTTAGTAGAAGCATAGCAGGAAACGATATGCAATTTCCTGCTGACGCAGTTTTTGGAAAGCGGGGAAAAAATAAGATGGTATCTGTCTGATATCTGCGCAATTTTCCTATTGAATTTTTGGATAATTTAATTTATGGACAAGCTAGGAATATAAAGTTTTAGGCTTCTAACTTTCAATAAGTTAGTTTTATTCAATTTTATTTTAATTGTTCCAAAATTACCGCTGTCTACCTTCACAGCCTTTTTGAAAATATTAGAGTAAAGTGCCCTAATATGGAATACTTTTTTGTTTTCAGCAATAATATTCACATTTATTCACACATTTCTTATATAGCTATCTTTTTACATGTTACTACTATTCCATATTAAGCTCCCGAGGAACCTAATATGGAATACTAGGGGTTCTTAATATGGAATATAGAATTATATAGGAAATATACATTAAAATAATCAACTGCTCATAGATTAATCTTTTATTCCTTTTTGATTTACATTATTACTTAAATCAAACCAAAACTCCGTTATTTATGTAAATTAAATTATAATTCAAGTGTCATTCGAACTTATGTTGATAATTTATTTATTTGTTACAGGTAGGACAAAATAATTTTTTTTTGTGGATATTTTGCACATTTTTCATGTGCCCATTTCTGACACTTTTGACACTGAACCCATATTGCTGTACTTAGTGACCATAATCATATTCATTAAAAGGCACCTCTATGTATTCCATATTAGGCATCAATGTGACATTTCAAAAATCGGTATATGCAAAACATGAAATGGCCCCAATCAAAATTTTGGTCTATTTAATTGAAATGTAAAGGCTCATGCTAAATAAACATGCAATAAAATATTTTATAACATTTACCCTAGAATATAATATTTTGCACTGAAAGATTTAGCCTAAAAACTCAGTAGCACGTCAAAAATATATTTGAAACTGTTATGTAATCTAGTGAATATTTTTTAACTATTTTACATTTGGGAATGTGTGATCAATGTACGAATAGGTACATATACTTTTCAACAGATATCGCTTATTCATTGTTATAAAACTGATGTATTCCATAATAAGTAATTGTTCCATATTAGGGCACTTTACTCTACGTATATTTAATAATCAGCTATAAAATCGCAACATTTTGACGGAGGAATTCTTTCATTAGTGTCCCATGTGTGCTCTCTGATGAAGAACAATGGAGAGCTGATGTTTAAAGTAAACCTCAATAAATTTTATCCCTGATTTATTTCCAAATTCTATATTTTAAGAATGTGAAAAAAAATTAAATGTGATAGCAAAAAGTGATTTATTTTTCAATTGGTAAAGTAACTTTTGGCCCACTCTGTATTTCGCCAGGATGTACCAAAGATACCTTTTAGCGCTAAAAATTTAAAAGCGAAATTTTGTTGACTGTCGCACCGTAGAACACAGGAAGTTTTTCGGAAACCGATTGAAAGATAACAACTTTCAACAACAAATACGTAAATGTCAACGAATAAACTCGATTATCCCGTTAGCAGTGTTTGCATTTCTATGCCTTTCCGCCGTAATTTAAAACGCAAAATGAAATTTCGTTACTTCTCGATTACTTTAGGGAGATATGCGAGAACAAACGCCATTAAATAACTGTTTTCTTTAAAGTTCAACGCACGGATCTGATAATAACGGAAAAAAGGGAGTTTTTTCATTAAAAAATAAACAATTTACGTACAAACAAAAGCTCACTTGTGTAATATTAATCGAAAAAGTAAAGCCACAGAGAAAAAAACAATGGAGACTACGGAAGTATCGAATACTGATAATTGATTTCGTTAAAAAGTCGCAGGTTTGCGCCACAGTAACTTCAACTCTTATTGCCGGCGAACTTTTTCCTTTGAAATTTTTCTTTTCAATGAAATTTAATATTTGCGGTGTCGCATCTCCCTCGTTACTCTAATAGTTTAGTTATCTCGAGCGGAAAAATTAAATTTTCCTCAATTTCTACGTTTATCAGGGTTTTTTTATGATTTTATGACCAGGGGGAGATCGGTCGTGTCATTTGCATCACGAAGCAGATGCAGGTTAAGGAGTACATTGCCTAGCATTTGTATTCTAAGCAATATTAAAACGGTGAGTTTTTTTAGTAGCTACATTATCCCTTTAATTACTTATTGTTGCAACCACAACCACTAAAAATATTTAAGGAATAACAGAAAAAAAAATTATATGCACGTACAACGTAGATGTATAACGACGACTATGACAATTTATACCCAACGGATACAAATTATGGCTTAAGCAGATGACTTGGCTTTCTTAGCTAGAAATAAAACGAATATAATAAAATCAATCAAACAAGTCAAAAAGCCAAGGGGCAAGGACTGAAGATGAATGGAAAGATGAATGGATGGGCAGCAAAGCAGAACATGAAACACAAAATTTGAACTGGTTATGGAGGATGGGACTTAATAAAAATTTGATAGAGTGGATAAATTCAACTATCAGACAATGAAGAAGAAGTAGCTTAGACACATAAAAGAATCATCAAAGGCTCAAGATGTCTAGCGGAAATAGGTCATGCAAACAGGTCAAAAAATATCTTATGCGGGAGAAAATTTATATCTACAAAACAGTTACAAGACCAATAGTTTCGTACAGGGGTGAGATGTGAAAAATGAATCAAAAAGAAGGAAAAACATTACGGGTCTGAAAAAGGAAGGTACTGCAGAAAAAGTTAGAGAGGGAAAAGGAAAAGAGAACAGTGGAGGAGAAGAACAAACTGGAGGAATTATAGGGTCAACCAAATGTG
Organism: Elmis aenea; assembly: GCA_947652605.1. Classification (NCBI taxonomy): domain Eukaryota; kingdom Metazoa; phylum Arthropoda; class Insecta; order Coleoptera; family Elmidae; genus Elmis; species Elmis aenea. The sequence continues at coordinate 11,555,263 of OX393578.1, read as the reverse complement.
ATTAATGTATTAAAGACACAATGAAGGAGGTGGTTTGGTACAAATATTAAGTTTGCCGGAGGAAAGAATAACGAAAAAAGTAATTATTGAAGGAGTAAAGGGTAGAAGGATGAGAGGATAACCTCGAAACGCGGTCTAAAAGAACCTGAAGGAACTGGGAATTAAGGAATGAAATAAACTGACCAAGAATAAAAACGAATGAAGGAAAACATATAGCAAAACCATGGACCAACTTGGCCCGAAGAGCTGATAAAATAAAAATACCTAATTGTTCTTTTTTTTGCGTTTGGCATTAATTAAAAGGTTATACCAGTTTTATAGAGATTTATGTTTTATTTTACAATAAATGTTGTTATTAAGACTAAACTTTAACTTTTTAAAACCAGTATAGCGTCATATGTTTTAATTGAGGTACTGCAATTGTGTTAAAAGGCCGATTTAGTTTTTTCAAAATATTTAAAAAAGTTGAAGGTGTAGGTAAAATGTCAAAACGGCATTAAATTTGTTTTGAAATTCTACCCAATTCTACCTAATGAAGCTGGCCATGTAACTTTTTTTATTAATCTAGAATGAAAGCGGTTTAACCCGAAGTGAAACTTACCATCGTTCTCAATTTTAAATTAACCAACTTTTATTGTAGTAGAAGATATCAAAATAATCTGGATTTACATGCAAACGCAAGTGTGATTAACTTATTAGATAATAGACAGGAACTGAGGCAAGTTAAGCCCCTAGACTTAACGCTAAGATTTTAAGTAGTTCTTAAGTTCGTAGATGTTACGACTAACCTACAAATTAAGTAAATGTTAAAGACGATGCTCCCATAGGACACTCGTTTTAATTGAGTTTAATCCATAAAAAATAAAATCGTTGAATTGTCTGCAAGATTCAGATTCCGAATTTGGATTCTATTGTTTCTTATGTAAAAATATAAGTCTTACAACAATTACAAATACCGTCTTTCGTCTTTACTCACCTCTTTTGCTTCGAGTTAAGCTTATCTCTTTTAATCTGGGCCAAGGTTGTCGCTCCATCTTTTTAATGGGAGCCTAATACTTCTTCTGCCCTTGGGCGACTTGTCTCTTGCTATTCCTACTGTTTTCTGTCATTCTCTCAATGTACGCGTTACATTCATTTTCATTTCGATCATCCCCTCGTTAGAATTTTCCGTTTGAAAAGTCCTTATAGCTTCATTTATTACCTTATTCAAAGAATATTATTTTAATTTTGCTCAATATTTTCAGTTCAGTAGCTCCATTAGTACGTTTTATTATATAGACGGATTATTTTTATACAGGGTGGTCCAAAATCGTCAGTAATTACCTATAAATTTTCATTGGCACTCGAGAAACGTTAGTTTTAGACTTGACACGACCAACAGTTTTTAAAAGGCCATTAAGTTGTCTACAAAATGTAAAAAAAAACTGCAGTATTGCTTTTCAGAAAATTTACCTATTTATATTCTAAGTTTAGCTAAATGGACCGAGCAAAACAAACTCCCTGTGTGGTGCTTTAAAATTTAAACCCAACATAAACGACTACTGAAATGTTAAAACAAAAATGTCAAACAAATTTCGCTGGCATTAGTAAGTTGTGAATTGTTAATAGTTGCAACTGCGTTTGTATACGACCTTCAGCTAACATACAATACGTCTTAAATATCACGTGGTAAACGACAAGTTTCATTCATTTTCTCCTTGGCAATATTTACAAACAATCACATTACAGTATACATTATAATAAATTTAGTATTGAAACCTGCTAGTTGAGAGATTATTATTGCAACGACGTTAATTATGTTAAATATTTAAAACGACCTAAATCGTGTAGCCAATATCACTGTATTACTACATTTATAGTAATTAGCGGACTCATTATACCGCAAACGTACTATTTATAATACTTGTAAAACGATATTGGATTAGCAAGACGTAAATAAGAATAACTACGACTTTCTAAGCAAAATATCATAAATCCGTTGCATAATTACTTGACTAAACGACTTAACACGAGAGCATAAGGTATTTAAAATAGTTGGTGATGCTTCTTCCGTCACCAGTTAAGTTATCGTTGGTCATCTATCATTTCGTGCTATCACACCTTAAAACTACGCTAATTTCTGTGTTACACCTGAGTTACCGATGCATTATGCTGAAAGATCATGAGCAGTGTGTACAGTTATAGTAACAACGGAAGCGTTAAAAATAATATTCAGTAGGTTTGGCGCACCGCGAATTTCCATAATAAGATGGCCATGTGTCATATTTTTTTTTAACTGACGCAATCTATTGTGACAACATAAAGTAGCTAAATATCACTAATGTAACATGACATATTGACGACAAATATGGTATGTGTATTCATTTGCGTCTTGTAAAGTGATTGTTCGGTCAATAAATCAAGAAACGGCGATATGTCTTCGTATTTTTTTCTTAATTTAGTTGAAAGTGATGCCTTATAATAGGTTGTATTGTAATATTTAAAAAGCTATTTTTAAACCGGGCAAATCTGGGTCAGTTTCCTTTTTAAATGTGCATATGTTAAAGGCCAAATACCTACTAAAAAGTTATCTAGAAAAATAGAATGATTTTATTATTGTACTATAATATCAGGGGTGGCGAACCTATGGCACGCGTGCCTCAACTGGCACGTAGAAAAATTTTATTGGCACGCGGGAGAAATATCTGCTTTTCTAAAATGTTTGGAAAATTAAGGGGTTTGGAGCAGTCCGATTTTTTAATTGCTCCGCTCCAGCTCCGCTCCAGCTCCGCTCCAGCTCCGCTCCAGCTCCGCTCCAGCATCAAAATGCCTGCTCCAGTTAACATTTAAAAAAAAAGTTTTTGATTTAAAAAAAATTGTTTTTAAAAACAAAGTTTTAATTTTATCGGATATGTAGAAGTTGGTCAAAAATAACAATATTTGACCCTAACAAACAAGTGAAGTTACATAAATGTTAAAAAAAAATTATTAATTAATTAACGTTGAAAAAAAGGGAAAAAAGTATTTTTTTTTTAAATTGTACATAATAAACTGGAGCAGTGGAGCAATTAAAATTATTTGCTCCGGGCTCCGCTCCTGCTCCGGACAAAAACCCATTGCTCCACTGCTCCGTGCTCCAGCTCCGAGCTCCGCTCCAAACCCCTGGGAAAATTAACACATTTAAAAAAAAAATAATGAATAGATTAATAACGCGAAATTATATTTTTTCAAATAAAATACATGCATTTTGTTTCGAAACTGCGAATTTCAAACAAAATTTCAACAATTTAAACGAGATATTGCTTCTCATGCCTTCAAATATATTCCAAATTTAATTTTTTTTTATAGAAAATCCGACAAGTCAGATTGAAATCGATCAAATTCAATTGACTGAAGATTTAACCACAGCTGTGGAATCAATAATATATGAATTTTTTTCGCGATTTTCTCAAATTAAAAATATCGAAGACATTTCAAAATTCATAATTTACCCAGACATAATCAAAGTTGATGAACTTGATTTGGAAATGTTTGAAGGGTTAAAATAAGAAAATTTTGAAATGCGATTAATTGATTTTCGGTCAAGTGCAATTAGGAGGGAAAAGTTTATTGACTTAAGGAAAAATTTAGAGATTATTGGAAGGAAACGTTTGGAGGTAAAAATAAATAATAATGCTGAAAGCAAAATTATAAATGCCTGGCAAACGATTCCAGGAGTCAAATCTTTAAAGAAATTATCGTCGGCTATTTTTACTATATTTTCTTCTACATATGCATGTGAGTCACTGATTTCACAAATGAATTTGATAAAAAATAAATTCAGAAATACATTAACGGATGAATCTAGTTCAGGAAGCATTTTATTAAAAGCAACGAAATGCAAACCTGATATAAAAAACTTAACAAAAGCATTCAACAACAAAAATCGCATTAAAAACACATATTTTAATTCTTATTATAGGTACCTACGTAATTAATGTTGTTTGAAAAGTAAACACATGTAATGTGCAATTATTATTTTTGTCTAATTATATCTTTCTATTGGTAAAATATTTAATATTTCTTTTAAAATTTAGTTATGGATCTTTAGTTGTTGTTGTTTGATTACAAATTTCTATTAGTAGTCAATAAAAAATATTCATTTAATACAAATATTGTAATATTTAGGTACTCTTCATCTCCTCACAATCAGTAATGTTTTTTTTTTCGACATACTGAAAAATTTCTTTTTCGAGTTGTGTCACTTCTCTTACCCGGGTGCGATATATAAATTTATTAAGCAAATAATTTTTTTGAGTACTCGTTGGAGCAATAATTTAATTTTGGACCAAAAATGGTTTTGCATGATTTTTTTATGGGATCTATATAAAGAAATTGAGATCACCCTAGAAATACAGAGTTTAAAACATAATATACTACATTAGTTTTATAATTACTGATGGCACATTTTCTCATACATTTGCAATTAATAAATATTTAAGACTTTTAATTGCCCATTTAACTGGTCTCTTCTTCCTTTAAAAGTTTTAGTTTTGTGTCATTAATGTTCTGATAATTGTAAATATCAAATACAAGGCATAGCAAGCTGTTAATGTCCCTAGATTAGCCAATTTTGTGTGTTAAGTTAATATTTACTTAAAAATTTGTTAGTGCCTACCAAATGTTTAGTAAATTATTGCTTTAAAATTTTTAATATGCTTATTAATTGTTTATTTAATTACTTAATGCTTGTAATGGCTTTGCTTTATTTAATTACAGTTTCCTAGACATTTTTATGAATTATTGAGTTCACTAGAATAAAAAATTCACACAGTTAATTATAAATTTATGCAAAGTGGTAACGCGGTTTTTTAATCTTTATATAACATAATCCTATTATGGATAAGCACTTGTATGATATATGGGTACTTTGTGCAGGGATTCAAAAACAACTCCAAATTAATACCGGCAAAAAATTAAAAGTTTCCGTTCGTGTTTCGTAGTACAGAAAAAATATTATTTAATCCAGGTTTCATGACAAGTTGACATTGCAAAACTCTTCAGTAATGAAAACGGCAGGTTTAACTTAATTTTGTTGTTTTATGAGTGATGCAAACAAACTGCACTTTTCTGACTCGTGATTTGTATTTATTTCACTTGATAAAATCTACAATCATGTTTATTGTATAAGTTGTTAACAAATGGGTTCAACGGTTCAACCACTTAATGCGGAAGAACTTGAGTTAACAAGGACTAAACTATTATTATATTTCTTTAAGGCTACTACAATTAAAAACAACACAAAAGTAATACTGCTGAATTGTTTTGGTAACGTTAATTTATTAATTTACATTAAATTAATACCAAATACACTGAAATGTAAGCGTTATTGCAGCACATAACTTACATTTCGTAATTTAAGATAGCTTACAATATTACATAGCATTATCTTTCATATTATATAGTAGTATCTTGTTAGTTTTAATGACAATGATGTCAATTAAGTAGCTGCATTATTTCTAATTTCCTTCTTTTCCTATATGGCGATGGCATGAAGCTTGCTACACGAAGTAATTGTACTATTTATAAAAGAACTGCATCGCTAGCAAATAATACTTACTTTCATATGTTACTATATGTCACCTGTGCATGCTGTCTCATTCAATACAAATACAAACAGATGGTGTATTAACGCAAACGTGCTATAGAAAGCAAAAATGTTTGTTCGATTATGTATAACTAACCTTTCGCGTTAATACTAGTTTTTAACAAACAACCAGGAGAGAAATTACCTACAATCATCTGATTTTAAGTATAAATTCCGACCTACTTTGCAAAATTATCGGTTATTTTTAAGTTTTTATTACTTCGCCGTATCGGTTATCTGCCGATGACTTTGTGTATTTAAATAACATCATTTCCTTTTCCATTATGTCTGGTAAATACCTAGAAAATAAATTAATTACTATTCAAACTTAATAGTGTACTTAGTCTAGTTATGTATGGACTTGATCTAAACAGAACAAAAAGTTAAGTCTTGTCTGGTTGCCTTTTTTGAATAATGTTTGTAATTTATTATACAGTGGCCTTAAATATTTGGCAAGTTTTTTTACATCTTTCTTTTGGATACATTACAAATATTTTTATAGTTTTAGCTTTATTTTTGCCCCATTTATTCGTAAGATACTCTTTTTAATTGTTATGTGTACCATGTACCAGTAAACTACACAATAATTTTCACAAGCATTTTTTTGCCTGAAATATCAGTGTTTTGTTTTGAGCATAATATATATAATCTAACCCTTTTACCCGAAGGTGTAGGGTGTGAAATCGTAACCTAACGTTCCTTGCCGCTATGGATAAATTTTCTCCACTCTTTTTATTTCTTGCCATATTCCTTGCCTGTGACATGTTCATCCCTCTTTCTGTTAGTATTTTTTTCACACTATCGTCCCACGTATTCCTAGGTCTTCCTCTGGGTCTCTTCTCGTGTCTTCTTGCTTCCCATGTTTGTCTAGCGGGTCTTTCGGTTCCTAGCCTGATTAGATGTCCAAGCCATGTGAGCTGTCGGTCTTCGATTGTTTTTAATATAGCTTCCACCTTCAGTCGTTTTCTTATTTCCGTGTTCCTTATTTTGTCCATTCTGGTGACCCCAGCTACTTTGCGCAGATACTTCATTTCCATGGCCTGTATTTTACTCTTCATGGTCGGTGTTAGGACCCAGGTTTCACATCCGAAAGTGAGTGTTGGTACATATACAGTTTTGCATCTTCATAATAATTCTTAACATTTTTGTCTTTAAGCTTAAGCCTAAAAATATACTCCTAGGCAGATTATTAAGGATATTACCCCAAAAGGTGGACAAATTTTGAGATTTTTGTCGTTTCCATGGTAACATGGTAACTTCCCACAAATTGTCTTCTGGAAATTTTCTGTTACGTTTTGTGAAGAAAAATTGGCCATAGTTTTTATGATGAAAAAAAACACACAATTCCCTAAAAAATAATGTTTATCTCAATATAATTTATTATTATAAGTATTTATTTAATTTCACGAGACTTATTTTGTATTACTTAAAAACAAAAACAAAGAATGCAGGTAAAGAAAATGAGATTTCTAAGAAGAATATAGGGATGTAGACTGATCGATATAATCCAGTAACGAAATAATTCGAAATAACCTAGGAGTAACAGATATTAAGAAAAAGATGAAGACGAATCAGTTAAGGTGGCTGGACATCTACTACGCATGCCAGAAAGTAGATACGCGAAAGTAGAATGGAAAATGCAGAATGAGGGAAAAGGAAACAAGAATAAAATGGGAAAAAGAAGTGAGGCAGACTCTCTAGTCAGCTGGAGAGATGTGCAACAATTAGCTTACGATAGGCAGGAGTGGAGAAACAGCACAGAAATAGAAAAGCATACCTCGACACCGAAAGGTACAGGAGGAACCCGATTAAGAAGAAGAACAGAAAAAGTTTTGTACTACTAACTGTTTCTTGTAATTTGCTTTCTCTAACTTAATCCCCAACTGGTTGTTTGACAAAATATCATAAAATGCTTCTAGGTGTATTTTGTAAGCAAGCAGTAAAAATCAGAGTGATTTTCTGTATGTTATTATTTTTTTAAAAATATTTTGCAGCCAAAACACAATTTTTAATTTAATTAAAAATGTGGCCACCCAATACATCGACTCACTGAAACATGAATTGATTATTCTTGATCAGAACGTAGCAAACTAAAAGCCTGCATCATGTATTTTCACTACAGTCAGATTTGTAATTGGTCGAAGTTGACAAAACCGCTTTATTTCATTGGTCAAGATGTAGAAAAATATAGCAATGGCAGCATTGCAATAGGATATATGTTTGGATCTAATATAGTTCCGATAATTATTTATGAAGACTTCGCCAAATTAACAGTAATCTGGTTTTTTTTCATAAAATATCGTGATAATTAATCATGTAACAGGTAAAAAGAATTTTAAAATAATAAGTGAAATTTCTGAGCATCATTAAACTTTGTGGACCATAAGTCATTGTTTTAAAATGTGTTGTAACAAAAATGGCAAAAGATTTTGCATTTTCCCTTTATATCCAATTCAGCACCTATTGTGATATTTCGGAGATCTAGATTAAAATGTCCCCTATAACCTTTGCAGATAACACTTCAAACACAACTTTTTGTAGTCCGTTGCGCTGCGTTCATCCGCGGAAATGATCAATTCTAGACCAATAAAGCATTATTAAATGCAATCTTATCTGACAGCGTTTAATAATCATCTTTGCATTGTTTCATTAAATGCTTTTATATCTACATAATGGCATTTCCAATACTTTATTTTTACTTTTTCTTAGATATTCTCGCTAGACGTTCCGGACTTGTTCGCGTGTTTGCCCAGGGCGGTTACATCTTCCGTGTTATGTGGGTGGCAACAGTGCATTGTTATTTCATATCATTACTTATGAGTAAAGAGATTATACATAGGGGTTTGTTAGTTCATTCCCTCCGAAGGACTGAAACTTTCTTGCACAGAATAGATTAACTATTTGCTTTGTGAGAAAGCGATACAACAAACTGCTTTTGTTTTCGATTTTTATAATGTGAGGGGTGTATGGCACAGTGCATAATTATGTTCATAAAGATAATGCTTAACTGAAAATTTTAGTGCAGATTTATAAAGGTTAATGCTTAAATGTATAGATACTGAACTTGCATATTGTACAATAAAAAAAGATTTATTGCCGGTTTAGTAATAAATGTCGTTTAGACAATTAATGTTGTATAGGTAGTGTAAAAAACCCTTAATAAATTAAATTGGTTCACAATTCTGTATGGCATTGCACATCAGTGGTACCACGTAATAGATTTTTAATTATTGTCAATGATAAAAAACTTAAGTACACCTATTATTGACCATTTTATTAATACTTATTTTTTATTTCAGGTAGGTGCCAATTTCCTGTGTAACCAGTGTTCTATTCTACTTTATAATACGTTTGTGGTAAGAAAACATTTTGATATGTTGATAATTACATGTAGAGAACAAAATTATTTACAATATGGTGTTATATTTCAAGTTTTGCCTGAAATTTTTTTCTTTGTGTTATACGATTTTAGCTAGTACAAAAACCATGTACCTATTTGGCCTATTTTCGATGTAGTCTTGATTTCTTTTTTCGAGAGAAATTCATTGCCGTAAACAAATTTTTGATATCTTTTTTGATTTTCGAAATATAGCCAAAAACCGATTTTTGGCACTTTTCAAAAATGATAAATATCTCGCTTAAACGAAAAGATAGAGAAAAATTTAATAACATTTTTGGGATGGTTTTTTGACCTTAATAAGATAGCGATGTTCAATTTTTTTTTACTCGTACTAATATTGATATATTACACCTAACTTTCTTATTCTAAATAGCAACCACAAGCAAATTATATATTTTTGAAAAGAGCAAAAAATAAGCTCTCGATTCATGTCAAAGCCAACTATGTTGCAATTTAAAATAAAAAAGTTAAGTGTAATATATCAATATTCGTATCAGTAAAAAAAATTGAACATCGCTATCTTATTAAGGACAAAAAACCATGCCAAAAATGTTGCTAAAGTTTTTCTCTATCTTTTCGTTTAAGCGAGATATTTATCATTTTTGAAAAGTGCCAAAAATCGGTTTTTGATGTCTATCTAAATCTTTAATTAAATTCCTTTAATAGTAATTTCATTTGGTTTACTTACATGCTTCCAAAAAAAAGGGACAAAGACAATTATTTACCGATTTGCCGATTAGGAATTTTTCATTGTCGAATTCAGAACCAAATTCTTTACAAATTGGCCTGATGATGGTTTAGAAAAAAACGAAACGTCATATGGAAAATATAATTGGAGATTTTGATTCCTTGCAATAAGTGGCCATTAAAAAGTTTTTACAGAAATGAAATTCGATATCAAATGAAAAAGTTACGGGTAAAAAACAAAAATCCACTTTTTTACTTTTTCCCTTATATCTCAAAAACTAAAAAAGCTTAAAAGTTCTGTTTGCGTCAAATTATTAAGCACCTGAATATACAACTTTGCCCTAATTTAACCGGTCGTAACTCTTATCGTTTATGAGATCCCCATAGTGGCCCTCGAAAAACGAGAACCCTGTATAGCTCAATTCCAATTTTTTGTTGTTGTTAGGTTCTGATTACATTTTAAGTGCAAGAAAAAGTAGATCATTATCATTTTGAAACAAAAGATGTTTTATAAGTAAGAAAAAAATTAATGCAGAAAAAATTTAAAACATAATGCTTACTTTTGGACTTATTTAAAAGTTAAAATTTATCTTCCGGTTTCAGAGAGAATTTATTCAAGATTCAGTTTTTTATAGTTTCCAGTTTTATACAAATTATTGAAGCTTCTTGAGTCATTCGGCTAAGCCAGATGGCTAGGTAGGCTCAAGGGGGCTTAACCCCCCTAGCAGACCCTTAACTACGCCAATGAATCGTTGACCACTTTGTTTCTTTAAAATTTCTTTTATTTCGCTCCTTGTTGAGACTATATCCGGAACCACAAATGGCACAAGTGTGGGAACAGGGTGATACATAAGCTAAACTGTTTCAAAACAACTGTCTATACAAAAGTGGGTAGAAATGTGACAATTTGCTTTCACTCGCGAAATCGATCAAAATTTCTACAATTACGGCCGACATTTCCAATTTCAACCATTAGCTCAGCTAAGACCGAATAAACTTTTGGAGCCGCCTATAATTAAATTTATTAATACCTGCGTGAATGGTTTTACAAAACTATTCGCCATTATAATTGTGCGCCTTGTGGGTGTCTGTGATCGCCTACAGTTACATTTTATTGCTTTGCCAAAATTGCTTTTGCACTTTGACGCCTTTCTTCGTATACCGTTTCGAATCGATGTGTCATTTGTCCCAGAAATCTTTCACGTACGTAATTGTTATAAACACAATGAATGTGCAAATAGTTCTTTAACCATTAGCTGCGGTGAAGTGGCGCCTCTTTACGAGCAAGGCTAAAGGTCAGGAAGGTGGAGTAGAACTAAAGCAAGTTGAATTCTATTAAATTTACCTTTGATATTTCACCGCATTCCATTACACCTCGTCGTATTTGCATGTTCCATAAATTACTAGATCGAAACTTCACTTGTTAGATACACTGAACAAGGTGTAATTAAAAACCAATGACATTTATAGAAACCATAAACTGTGTTTGATTTTTTTAATCGATTTCTGTGTAACTATTTAGAAAGACTGCTTTGAAATGGTTTCTAGAGGATTAGTATGGTTGATACGATAATTGTGCTAATATTTTTATTGCGTATTATTACCAAAATGACCGTTACTAAGCACCTTCAATGTCACGGCAACAGTCGATGTTAGGTTAAAATTACTAAAGGCAATTTTGATGTGTAGCATAGACTCATAGAGAATGCATGGTTGTACAGGTTGAGCCAAAAGTCCCTTTACCAGTTAAAAATTAAATAACTGTTTTACTTTTCATTATTTTATGATTTTCTTATGTACATTATAATGTACACATCTTGGAATTTTTTGGCCTAGGCATGAAAGATTACATCTTTCAAATGACCCCCGTTTTCCTCTTCACAAAGGCGAGCTCTTTCTATCACTTTCTTTGCAAAGTGGCTCCGTTTATCATTCGAATTTTCTGGCGAATATTGTCCTTCAGCTCAACAAGAGTTCTGGGCTTATTAACAAACTCGCTGTTTTAAATATCCCAATAAAAAGAAATCTGGAGCCGTCAGATTAGGGGAACGTGGCAGCTAACGAAACTCCGCATTTCTGGATTCTTTTTTCTCCGAAAGTTTGTCTTATCAGCTGCATGGACTCTCAGGCTGAGTGAGCAGTTGCTCTATCTCGCTGTCTCAACATTCTAGGTGTGTTCTCAACAGAGGAAAGCACAAAATTTCTTGACACCCGTGCTTGTGATAAAATTTCTAATTTGCAAAATGACGCAGATTTTTTATTTGCATGTTATTTGTCTTGTTCGTGAAATAGGCAATATTTGCTGAATTCGTGGAATTGGCAAAACGTTTGCATTTAAAATGCTGCAACTGTATTTTCACACACGCATGTGCGAAAGTCATGTGTTGACGAAATCATATAATTTGTCGAATTTGACTTGAGTTTTAATTTCCATCTGTGGGAAAAAATATTATCATCTATACATACACTTGTATATTAAATTTCTTTGAATAAAACATCAGTATGTACGATTTAGGGATTTAATATCTAACTTCTGTTTTCAAAATGTGCCAATTAGGTAATGCCCATAAAAGGTGATAATCTCAAGTGTGCAGCAACCAGTTGTCAATAAGAAATATTCCCGACCACACATTTACTTACAACATTAGTCAATATCATGAAATAGGTTTGGAAAGTTGTTTTAATTAACAGTTGTTGATGGATTAAGGAAATTATAACATCAGGGAAACTCGTCTTTTTTTATTTTCGAAAAATTATGGCTAAAGGAGTTGAGTCTACAAAATTAAATTTGATATTACAAGTATACTCTGTGTACTTTTATTATTTTTTATACATTAAAGTTGGCTATGTTAGGGTGAAAGATTCCACCCCATTTTCAAAATGTTATACAAAGTTGAAAGCCCACATTTAAATTCTAAAATTTTTTTTGCGTCATTGAATAAATTTCGTAAAGTAAAATATTTATTTTTTAAATTATATTGCCAAATAAGTTGTTGCAGCTCTTTTGTAAATGTATGGTCCGAAGAGGATAAAAATGTACCGCGTTTGTATTTAACATTTTCTAAATTGTCTTGTCTTTAGCCTAAAATGTCAAATTGTCAATATATATGCAAATAATTAAAGGAAAATAGTAAACAATCATCTAAAGTCTGCCTTTTAGAGTTCTTTATTAAATTTTAGGCTTAACGCATACACGTAACACTGATAAATTTCAAACCTTTTTCGCACCTTTAAACTTTGGCTAAATTACCTGAAATTGTACAGGCATGGTTTTTTCTATAGGTAAAACGAAATTGGGGGCTGACCCATTAACATATCAAAAAATGATACAAAAAGGGCCACCCTAATAGGTATGCTATTATTTATTATAGGTAAAGTTGTTTAGCAGATTTGTAAACAGCCTAAAGTTTCTTTTAAATTGCCTTGGATGAACTACAAGAAGTTTACATGATACTTCCTTTGCTAGCATGCGTTTGTGTCATACACTGATCAATTACCATTTAAATGTCAAACACAATAAATTTCTTGTATAGATAGGAAATGTAAACAATGCAGGAAAATAACAATGAAATATTTCATAATGGATGTTACTAATGTATGAATATTATGGTGTGGTATTAAGAATGTGCCATTTGATAATACCGACGAAATATGAAACTTTAAGATACGATTTGCCTTTAGAAACTGTGAGTTTAGACTTAAATACAAAATTAGTAGTCAAACAACTATTTATCAAATTTTTTACTGGCGTTCTTTTGTTTTAAAAAAGGTCTTAAAATTTAAAGAATTTATAGAATTAAATATACTGTTTTTATTTTCCGGCAGGTACCTTTATAACTTATCTATATTCTTTATTTAATGCTAGTAGTTTCCGGCAGGTTTTTGACCTTTATTTATTATTAATATTAGAGTATTAGTTGATCTTTAAAAAAGTCAAATATTCATTTTGCTTACATCTCAAACAAAGTCGTATAAAACAATAATAGACATAATACTAATGATCAGCTGAAACGAAATAACATTTATATACAAGTGCTTACAATTTACAATCACATAAAACATTTATAAGTGAAAGTAACATAATGTGATACATTAACATTCCGCATTCACGCAATATATCACATATGGAAAGGTTTTGCTAACATTTTAGTAATAGAAATAAAAACTTGTCAATTAGGTTTTGTTTGTTTAACGAACCTTTCAAACACAGACGAAGAGAATGAATGATGTAATCACTTGATGTCATAGTTTTGACTTTGTTTTTAAGTAAGGTGATAAAATTGGGTCGTCTAGTTGTGGGACATATTTCAAACAGCAACATTTGTAAAAAAAAAAAGTTAAATTAAGATGTTCTGTTAGATGTTAGATGACGTTTAGATATTAATTGCAGATGATAATAGTCTAATTAATTGCATATTAACTTACTTTTGTATAGGTATAGATTTAATTTACAATTTACCTTTCTGGCATAATATTATGCTAGGTTTTTTTTTTTGTGTAATTTCCAAGTCCTTGTTCTTAATTCCTAATTCTTTGTTCTAAAATTTCTATATTTTATTCTCAATTCTTAATTATTCCTAATTCGTTGTTTTTATTTTTTTATTCTTAATTCATAGTTCCCAATTTCCGAGTATTATTTTTTTTATTTAGTCATTAGTCCTACTATTAGGTGTAGTACTTTTTGAGTTGTGTTGTACTGACTTTTTTCATGTTGTTCTGTCTTGTGTTAGCTTTTTTATGTCTTTCCATTTGATGTTTTTATCCGTTGCTGCTTTTTTAACTTCGTCTTGCAGGGTTTATCTCGGTCTACCTCTTTTGTTTTTTCCCGTGATCTTACCCCATATGCTTTTCAGGTTAACCTTTCTTCTTTCATCCTATAAATGTGACCCAACAATCTAAGCTGTCTTCCTTGTATTTTTGTTTCAATTGATTTTATCTTAAATTGTTCTCTATATGTTTCTTTTCTGATTCTATCTTTTTTGGTTTTTGCATAGATTTTTCTTAAAAATCTCATTTCTGTTGCATTCACACGGCTACTATTTTTATTTGTGAGTGTCCACGTTTCACTTCCGTATAAAAGTGCCGGAGTTACTGTACCTTTTTACCTTCTACTTTTGTTCGCTTTGGGACCGTTTCCAAAAATGTGGTTTTTAAACTTTTAAATATTCTTTCCATATTTCCTGTCTTTTTACTTATTTCCTTGTCCATTTCTCCATTTTTCTCTTTCACCTTTTCTAAATGTTTAAAGTTTTTTACCTGTTTCAACCTAAGTCAATCTAAAGTGCTGCCCTTTGTTCTCTGTTGTAACGATCATAGTTTTAGTTTTTTCTGTAATCATTTTCATATTGTTTTTTTCCAATTCCTGGTTTAGAGTTTCTAAATTATGCTGCGAACATTATCTCAGTTATGTTTATTTTTTCCATTTTGCAGCTACCTTGGTGAAACGGGTGGCGGTAAATTGCTCGAATACAATTGCTCGAAGGTAAATTGCTCGAATACAATTGCTCGAAATACAATTGCTTGAATGGGAAATTGCTCGAAAGGTAAATTGCTCGAATGACAATTGCTCGAAAGACAAATTGCTCGAAAAAATGAAAAATATTGCATTTTTATAAATATAAAATATTTTATTTGTCAATAATATGTACAGGGTGGTCTATTTTCGATGCCCATACAGGGTATCTCGGTTATTATCAGAGATAGAAAAAAACTAAATACATAAACTCGATTTATTTTTTCGAGAGAAATTTATTGCCGTAAACAGATTTTTGATATCTTTTTTAATTTTCGAAATATAGCCAAAAACCGATTTTTGGCACTTTTCAAAAATGTTAAATATCTCGTTTAAACGACGTTTAAACGTATCCTACAAAGCGTCACTCTGTACCATAATTTATTTCTGTCTAAAGCTCCTAAATATTTACTAAACAAAATTACCTTCAGAACTGATGTCCACAATTTGAACGTCAGGAATAGGGGTCGTATCAGTCCACCACAACACAAAACTAAGTTCTTTGAACGATCATTTTCTTTTAATATTTACAAATTATACAACTCTATTCCGGACAGTTTGAAAATCTGTGACTCAAAGTCATTTAAGAGAAAGGTTTTACCGTATTGTGGCTGAGGGCAGGCTATTATTGTAGTAATTTTTTTTTTTTTTAATCAGATTTTGTTGAATCAGATTTGCAAGTTTTGGCAGTTAACATGTGAATAGGTTGTTTTTGGAAATATTATTTTGTCTTCTACATTATAACTGTTGCCTCATATTTATATTCATATTTTTATTATTTTTATGTTTATAAGTTTTATTTTGAATGTACCTTCAAACAAGGTTGAGTGGAAGAGCAATCCATTGTTCTAGACCAGGGCTTCTTAATTTTTTTTATATAGCGACCCCCTTCAAGCTTAGGAAATTTTAAACGACCCCCTCCTCCATTATTATTTTAAATGCTACTTCCATATTTTCATTTATAGGCCCTACATAACAGTTTTGCATTGCCACTTTTTTCAAAAAATAGTTATAATAATATAACTACAATAGTATTTTGTATGATTTTTATTTGTATTTATATTTGTACGTAGTGTGTATACTAATTTTAAAATTTTATTTATAATGATTGAAAAGTATCAGATCTTTGCGACCCCCTTTCAGTAGTCTCGCGACCCCCCTGAGGGTCGCGACCCACAGTTTAAGAAGCCCTGTTCTAGACAATGGATTGAACTACGCCTTGCGGTTGCCATATAACATATATGTAATAATATTGTTGTACTGTTTTTTTGTTTCTTATGGCAATAAAGACATTATTATTATAGAAAAAAACTTTTAAGACATTTTTCGCATGATTTTTTGTGCTTAATAAGATAGCGATGTTCAATTGTTTTTTACTTATATCAATGCCGATATATTGCACCTAACTTTCTTATTTTAAATGGCAACCATAGGGAAATTATATATTTTTGAAAAACGCAAAAAATAAGCTTTCGATTCATGTCAAAGCCAACTATGGTTGTCATTTAAAATAAGAAAGTTAGGTGTAATATATCAATATTTGTATGAGTAAAAAAAAATTGAACATCGCCATCTTATTAAGGACAAAAAACCATGCAAAAAATGTCTTTAAAGTTTTTCTCTATCTTTTCGTTTAAGCGAGATATTTAACATTTTTGATGTCTTTTTTGATACTCGAAATTAAGCCAACACCATTTTTGGCTCTTTTCAAAAAAAATATTTAATTTGCCTATGGTTGCCATTTAAAATAAGAAAGTTAGGTGTAATATATCGGCATTGATATGAGTAAAAATCAATTGAACATCGCTATCTTATTAAGCACAAAAAATCATGCGAAAAATTTCTTAAAAGTTTTTTTCTATCTTCTCGTTTAAACGAGATATTTAACATTTTTGAAAAGTGCCAAAAATCGGTTTTTGGCTATATTTCGAAAATTAAAAAAGATATTAAAAATCTGTTTACGGCAATAAATTTCTCTCGAAAAAATAAATCGAGTTTATGTATTTACTTTTTTCCTATCTCTGATAATAACCGAGATACCCTGTATGGGCATCGAAAATAGACCACACTGTACATAACATTTACTTCTGTTTTTCTTATTTCAAATATATAAGGGCATGTTATTTTTAATAATGCACAAGTTACAAAAGTTTTTTTTTTTTAAATTAACGTAGGCTGTGAAAACAAAAAAAAAACAAGGTGTAAGACCTTTTAAAATTCATTTGCTACATGTTACGAAGGTTTCTGATTTGTTGTTGAGATAAGCATTATGAATAGTTAAACATAAGATAACAACAATATAGTCAGAATGAACAGTTATGTAGTATATAATATTTTCAAATATTTAAAGTGTTTATCTCAACAAAAAATTGAATAAGTGTATATGTAATTGTAAAAAATTTAAATACATTTTTCTAAGTGTAAAAAAATGTAAACAACTTTTCTAGTACATTTAATTATTTTGTATTTATAAAAATGTAATATTTTTTCATTTTTTCGAGCAATTTGTCTTTCGAGCAATTGTCATTCGAGCAATTGTCATTCGAGCAATTTATCTTTCGAGCAATTTCCCATTCGAGCAATTGTATTTCGAGCAATTGTATTCGAGCAATTTACCTTCGAGCAATTGTATTCGAGCAATTTACACCAAACCGGTGAAACAGTCGCATTTTTAGTTTTACTCCTTTAATTACGCCATCTATAACAAATGCGAATAATAATAGACTGAGCATCCTTGTTATAAGCCCTCTTTTATTTTAAACTTTGCTGATTCTTCATTCTGGGTTCTTACAATATTTACAATTTTTTTGTACATCGCTTTTATCATGTCGATTGTTACTATTTCTATTCCGTTTCTTCTTAGGCCCCTCCATTCGTCTTTTCTTTTGATTTTGTCGAATGCTTTTTCCAAGTCTATAAAACATAAATATATTTCCTTGTTTTTTGTTAGGTTCTTTTAGATTAATTGTCTTAAATTCCTTATTTTAATTCTTAATTCCCAATCTTAACTTTTAATTTTTATATCTTAGCAATAACAGTATATTCTTGCATTTTTAACTCTATTTACATTTTAGCATGATAATCGTTGCGGGAAATCCTGCATTAGTTCATTGCTGTGAGTTCAAATATTTACAGTTGTACAAACAGTATTCGTACATTTTGGTTATTAACAATTCTAATTTATGTTTATCTAACCTAAACCTGTCTTGTATTAAAAATTACAAATGGTTAGAGTACATACTGAGATCATGAGTAAATAAAACGAAATTTTAAAAATACTGACTTAAAAATATATCTACTTTTAAAGGAGAAATGTGATTTTTTACAATTTTTGCACGAAATTGATAAAGACTGAATTTACTAATTGCCTTTATTAAAAGGTAGATTTGACGATATTAAAACTTGCTGAGACCAGCCCGTTTCTCTTCAATTTTTTTTTAATCACTCGCCCTTTTGCAACTTTGTTGAAGTTAGAAGTTAGCTATTTGCAAGGGTTTATTTTTTTACCTCAGATGAGGGGGATTCAACCTAATTCAACTCGTGGACGCATTCGAGATTGAAAAAAGTTTGCGGGCCATGTTCAAAGAGAAGGCAATATTTGGCACATATATTTAACATTAAACAATTTAATTATAATAAATTATTATAATTATTGTAATAAAAATTATCAAATTTTACTTCCTACAAAAAAAGTTTACAAAAACAGTAAAAATTTTGCAAAATCTTAAAATTAATGCGATGTTTGGTGGTGCATTTCTTCTGCCATTTCTCACGGCTGTGTATGACAATGTTCCTATTGGTAGGCAATCATCAAGATTGGATAAGTCGAGATCTGTTTTTCGTTTAAATAATTACATTCATCGTTCAAAACAACGATTCGCAGAGATATGTAAGCAAATCAAGATTTAATTTTACAAGCTCCATTTTTTAAAAGCTCATACTTTTAGAAATCGACTAGATTTAAGAAATTTTCGTGTGTAGCTTGATTTCAATATAAAGCCGTTTTGAGGTTCTAAAATCTCTTTTTCGATTTCTTGTGTTTATGCCTGATCAAGTACGGTTATTGATTCAACCATTTTGGCAATCCTTATTTGTGAAGTAAAAAGACTTACAAAAAAGTAAGCCATGAGTTCAAGAATAGTAAATTTTTCAAATCAATTTTGAAACTATTCCAAAAGTTTTTTGAGGTGGATGATAAATATTGATAGCTAAGGTTTATAACACCAGCCACTTTTTTAATTCTTGAAAAAGTTGCGAAAGGTTTCCTTTGATTTAAATACAATCCAAAAAAATAATTTAGCATGAAATACTTTTACGAAGCTAATCATTTCGATATCATCGGGATAAGTAGGTACCTACTGCTTTAATTTTTTTAATGTTTCTTTCGATATTTAATACGTTGTCGCGAGCGCATGCAAATAGCTCCGCGGACAAAAATGCCTTGGAGTATTTCAAATGTAGATATTTTAATTTTATTTAAGTTGTCTTTATGGTTAACACTCAAATTGTAGATTTGTAGAATCGAAGCAAAAGTTTCCTTTGTGATCGATCATTGAAATCTCCAAACATATTTGCATTTGCCTAAAGTTTCTATGATACGTTATTGCTAAATGTTTCTGTATAAGTATTTTATTTTTTCCATAGTCTTACACCAAGATTTATACATTAATTATTTAAATCATTATAATACCTTACTATTTGCGCAATGTGCAAAAGGCGTTTTAGAAAATGTTGAATTGTTGAAGATGTTAGTAATTTTTTACTTTAAAATAAAGATACACAATTCCCTTTTAAATTTATTTTAGGTGACGAAACCCAAAAATCCGGTCTAAACTTGTTCCTACCCAAGTTATGACCGGATTTTTTAACGTATTTTTTTTTACTAGAGTTGCAATTCTCAAAACCTGGCCCTTTTGAAGTGTTTGAAGTTTTAGTAACTGATGCATCAACATTAATTTGTTTGCATGTTTTTAATTTAAATAAAATAACTTACTTACTCTACTTATTCCATGTCGTCTACCCTCACGGGTGTAAGGCATTGGGTAGAGTTGAGTTTTCATTTGTTGGAGTCTTCCATATCTTCCTCCATTGTCTTCTGTTTTGAATCTTATTTTGTACATCCTCCCACTATATTCCTCTACTGTCGTGCTTGTTTTATTCCTTCCTGCTACCTTTTTCTTGGCCTGCCTCTTGTTTTCTTTTTGGTACTTCTCGCTTCAAACACTTTTTTTTGTTAACCTTCTCGTGTCCAGACGTTTTTCATGTCCGAACTATCGTAGTATTTCTTCTTTCATTTTATATCCTATTGGTTTTACTTTTAAATTTTCTTTGTTTGTTGTATTTCTAATTTTGTACAATTTGGTTGGAAATAACACTGAAGCAAAATAAAAATAATTGATGACAGGCGTAGAGTCACAGTATATTTAAATTAAAAACTACTCTGTTTGTAACTTGTATCGTTTAAAATATGTTTTTGCCACCGGTTAAAATCATTTTGTTAGTAAAATATGTCCCTCTAATTTTAAACGCGTAGATTTACGACCTTTAACAAAGAAAACAATAATTATCTTACCTTTTTGTGCGAAAACAACGCCTTTTGTAATTATATTATGTTAAAAAATTAGTGTAGTCCAAATGACATTATAATGGAATACCTGGTTTTAACCAGGAATAAACTAAAAGTGTCCACTCTTATTTATAATTGTGCTTTAATAAAGGTCAAACGTAATTGTACTTGAATTAAGTTTGACATTATTATTTGATGTTTTATATATTCACAAAAACTTCGTTCTAGTCTTCAAGTAGAGGAAAATTTATGGTATTATGTCCTTATATAATCGAGTTAACCTAGTTTACACGCGAGCAAAAGTCCATGACTATCTTCTAATGCGTTCAATGCATATTTTTGTGCATGTGTTAATGTCATTGTTATTAATGTGCGGAATTTACACTCCATAGAACGTGTTGCTGTTAAAGGTCGTAGAATGTTTTGCACATATACAAGTTAATATGTATAGTAACTGCCAAGGCTAAAGTTCAAGTTTGTCACAATTAGGTGAGCTTTCAAAGACGGCGATTAGATCACGTTTGTCGCATATACCATTACACCTAGCCGCCAGGTAATTGTTTGGGTGTTAAACGCTGTCATTCGGCACGATTTATTTTATTAATTGACTAGTGCACCGATGTTTATTTAATTGCGACACGCAATAGGGAATAGGGGGTGGGTCTGCATGCATATGGCATGCAATCACTTCATGCTAATGCATATTTAAGAGCTTAATAATGGTAACAGCGGCGACTTCAGTTAAATCGTCTGCTGATTAAATTATTACTGATTCATTGTCTACAGCTTGGTTCAAATTAGAGTGAAACACAATTTGTTACAGATAGAGCATAGTTTTAACTTTAGTTAAGTTGATAAATTGAAATATTATTTAAAGAACTTCAAATTAATAAAGGCTGTCAAAACTTTATAGAATGGGCCATAAGTCACGAAGGGTTTGAACGTTTAATAGCTTTTTTAATTATTAATTATTTTTAGTTATATTTGGTTATAACATAGTACCTACAAAGCTGGGAGCTTTGTTTACACTAGAAACGAAATAGAAATCTCTTGAATGTTGTCCATTTACGACTTTGCAGTATGTTCCATGGCAGCTCTTAGTGTCGATGGTAGCTGTAGTGCCCTAATTTCTGCACGAATGTTTTTTTATAGTTGTAAAATTGTCTAAGGCTTGTTCAAATACCCTCTCCTTTAGGTAACCCCCCAAAAAAGAAGTCATGGACCGTCAGGCCTGCAAAAAGTGTTGCACTACTTAACCTACGAAACGAACTAATAAATAAAATATTGAAGGGCAAAGGTCGACCACGAACTAAATATTTGCAAGAAAATTGGGTTGCACTTAATTTAACAGTATATGAACAATTTATTATGAAAGTGGTGTAATTCTAATAAAACAAAAAGACAAATAATCTATGTTGTAGGCTTCCGCGGCCGATGTCCAATGTATACAGGTCTCACATCCACATATTTTCTATTTCGAGGAGAGTTCTACGAGCAGATTGCAGGAGCAGCTATGGGCTCCCCTCTATCACCAGTCGTAGCCAACATATTCATGGAAGCATTTGAAAAAGAAGTATTGGATTCGGCCCCATTAAAACCAAAATGCTGGTTTAGATACATCGACGACACATTCATCATCTGGCCACATGGACGGAATACGTTAACCGACTTCCTCACACATCTAAACGCGCACCATCCGGATATTCAGTTTACCATGGAAATCGAAACCAACGGCGAGCTACCATTTCTGGACGTACTCGTGACTCGACTACCCAACCGTAAGCTGGGACACTCGGTCTACCGGAAGCCAACACACACCAACCGTTACCTGAACGCGCTGTCTCACCATCACCCGTCACAAAAACAATCGGTCATCAACTCGCTAGTTCACAGGGCAGTTACACTATCCGAACCGGACTCCCTATCATCAGAACTAGTAAAAGTAACGGATGCTCTAACCAACAATGGGTACAACAAACGGGACATCCAACGAACGATCACCCGATTCTTGGAACCCGACAGGATCAGACAAACTAAGAACACGACCACAACATCAACAACCACCGCCTATCTGCCATATATCAAGAATGTTACAGACAGAATCAGCAAAATTCTCCGAAAACATGATATTAGAACATCGTTCAATACCCACAGAAAATTATCAGAGTGCCTACCCAGCGTCAAGGATAGTCTCCCGCTTCAAACCAAGGGGATCTATAAAATACCCTGCACATGCGGCAAGGTCTACATTGGGGAGACACGAAGAACTATCAAAACGCGAATCAGTGAGCACGAAAGGGACACCAGACTGAAACACATCACTCAATCAGCATTAGCTGAACACAAACATGATACCGGCCACAACATCAAATTTGCCGAAACAGAAGTGCTATCGAGAACATCACGATACTACCCCCGCAAAATTAGGGAAGCCATAGAGATATTCAAAAACCCAAACAACATCAACCGAGACAAAGGCTACCCCCTCCACAACTCCTGGAAGAGGCTGATAAACAGTAGATTATACGCTCCAGCGCCCGTCACACATCATCAACCACAGCCTACTATAAATACACCAGACACAAATGACTCGCCAGTTGCTGTTTAACCAACAACCCCTGAAGATGTCCCCGATGAAGGAGGACGAAACGTCGGTTAAGAAGAAACCTTCGACGCGGTTCCAACCCGGAAACAACCTGTATACAAAAAGACAAATAATTTACATATCATTTAGCGCGAACTTTTTATTTGTTGACAATTTACAGTTTATATTGTAACGTATGCACATGGTTTAACCAATTGAAAATTCGTAGTAAATGACATTGAAAAATGTATTTAAACACTGGATAAGCTAAAGAGTAAAACCGTACCATTTTACATATAAATTCGCAATAAAACGAAAATCTATGGGTTTATAAAATATTTATAAGCATAATGTAATTTGCAAAAGTTAATACATATTATTGAAATTAAAAAATAGTATTTTGTTTCTTGTTTTTCTTTATAAATTAAACCGGACTGTAACTACAATTTAATATACAGGGTGCGGCAACATAACTTCCTTTTTTGAAATGCGCGACATTCAGGCTGTAGAATTCGTAGCGTGATAGTAGAAGTGTCATTCGATAGGCGTACTTCTAAAGTTTTGTTCCCTACGTCAGTCGTCGCCATCATGCGCTGGAACAGTGAGGAGCGTGCGTTTGCCGTAGAAGCCTACTTTTCGAACGGATGTTCTGTGATCGCGACATGTTGGAGGAATTTTTCTTTCACGACTTGGTGAATTGGACTTAGGGGACATATGGTTCCAACAGGACGGAGCAACGGCTCACACTTCAAGGGCATCAATGAATGTTTTGAGGGAACACATCCCGGAACGCCTCATCTCAATAAGGGGCGATTTGGAGTGGCCAGCCCGCTTCCCCGATTTGGCCTTGCGTTTTTTTTTGCGGGGTTTTTTGAAATCGCGCGTTTATGTCAACCGTCCACGGACCCTACAAGACCTGAAGGCTGCTATGCTGGTAACGGTCATTACAAACGCCAGAAATCGGCTTATTCAGTGTTTGGGCAATGGGGGGTGTCACCTACCTGATATAATTTTCAAAACTGTGTAAAACAAAACTTTAGTTATGTACCTACATTATTTAAAAAAAAAATTAAAAATCTCATTCGTAAAATGGGTTTTATTGCGTTTTGAAAAAAGGAAGTTATGTTGCCGCACCCTGTATATGAGGTTAGAATAAGTTTCCATGCATGGTCAAAAAAAAATGTTTGGTCAATTCTCAAAAAAAGCATGTTCATAATCAAATTCCATATATTTAAATTCTTAAAACTTACACCAAAATGACACGGAATTGAGGCTTTATAGGTTCTCTTAAAAAAACTGTGATTTTGTCTAATGAAAAATTAGATTTTTTTTTACCTTTAATTGTGTACCAAATTTTTACATTTTTTGAACAAACATTTTGATTAATATTTTGCCAATTCCAATAACTTTTTATAGTACAGTTAAACGTCAAGCAGTTTTTTAAATCTTTTATGATTTCATCCTCTGCTTTATACACAAGCTCCTTACTATTTTTTTTTTAAGTCAAACACTTTCTTGTTTAAAACTAGGCATTACACCTTATGACCTTATACCTCAGCGACTTATGGAAAATTTTGCTACTAGATATTATTGATAGAATTTGCTTGCATTCTTTGTTATTTGCAATTTATCTAATGTTGGGTGTTATTATTTTAGAAATTAACACGTCACACATTTTTTCAAATAGCAAAAACCGACAAAGTTTCAATTTAACACGAAATTTAAGATACAATTGACACCAAAATTAATTTTATAATTCGAAATAAAAGTAAATGGTTTTCGACGACTCATTGGCGAAGTCCTTGATCTGTAACTTACTGTTACAACTCAACTTTAACAACTCTGTTGGAGCAATTTCGCAATGAATCATTATTAACTGTGGCGTGCACTTGTTTCAAAGTAACAACTTAAACTAAAAGTAATTGACTAGGAAGGAACAATAATAACATTAGCAGTATTAAAGAACAACAACCGCCAAGTTCCTATGAATTAGTTTATCTGCAATAAATAATGACGTAAAATCTCAAACGACTGCCGCGAGCTGTCACGTATTAGTTTAAGTTTATTTTATGCTTTTATTTTATTAAAATTCCGCTCACGTTTGCGTTTCTGTGTGTCTCTTTTAGATATGTATGATTAATTGCAACTACCTGTTCTTGGTAAAAAATAATCAGACTATCTACGTGTCAGGTAGCTCAGTTTTGTAATTTCCAAGATTGTGCGTACCTCGTGTGAATTTTAATTAAATACGTTTTTGCCAACACAGTCTAATACCACCCATTAAGTTTATTATCTCGTCTTTTTTAAGGTTTTAATTGAAGAAAAATGTCCGATTATAGTTGAAAATTATCCATTGCAAATTATTTAATATTTTTAAATCTTAAATCTTACCTTTCATTTCAAAATTAAAGTACCTAACTTTATAATGGACAATAACTTGCAAGTTTGATCGAATTTCACTGAATTTCACTTAAGTCATGGTAAATTTAGTGTAACATGGGAAAGTGAATTTTAAAAATGGCATTAATGATTTTCGCATGTTTTAAAACTCCAGGAGGCCAATTCTAATTTACAACAAGAATTAATCTTTTTTTTGGTTGCACTAGATGTAGCTTATTACAATCATGTCACACAGATTGACATATTTAACAATTAAGGCAAATTATGATTTTAAATTATTTGTCTTTTTTTTCTTTTTTTTAAAATTGAATTACAGCACTTTTATAACAAACTGATCATATTATACTGTTAAATTAAGTACAACCCAATTTTCATGCAAATATTTAGTTCGTGGTCGACCTCTGCCCTTCAATATTTCATTTATTAGTTCGTTTCGCAGGTTAAGTTGTGCAACATTTGTTCGAAGTGCTAATATATCTTTCAAATCTCACCTCTGATTGGCATTAACTAATAGTTATTGTTAAAACTGTTACCCGTATTGACAGTGGCAACACAAAAATTCCGAACGATAACGATTTTATCGTTCCAGGTCTTAATTAAGGCGGTTTTCTTATTTGGAAATACGGTAATACTTTTTACTATTGTCCTATAAAGAACGGTAATAAACTGTGATTTATAACTAATGCCATTTTGCCGAAGAATGTGAGCGAGCTAAGGTGTTAATTAGAATAACTGTAAGTAGTAATCACGAATATTTTTCAAGAATGATTGCACAGAAAGTACGTACTCGATAAAACGTTATGTGTCATTGAATATAAAGGGTAATTTGTTGTAACAAGATAAAATTAATCTGTACTTAAAGTCGATTGCGTGGCCACGAATTGACTTTCTCCGTACGTCTGTGTATAAAACGCTTGTAAACAGGAAAATGCAAGTTATGGGGAGAAAAATTTGATTAGGAAGGATAAAATAATTTTATCAGGTTTACTTTAATGGCTAAACATTACAGCTTTATATTTCATATCCAGCGCGTAAAATTTTATATTGATGTTGTGATCATAATTTGCAGCAGCATTTTTTCATTAATGCACAATTCCGTCCGATTTCTTCAGTGCTCTTTAGGGGATGAGTTAAATTCTTTAACATTTTTTTATGTACGCCCATGCAAGGTTAAATAACTTTAAATAAAATTCTGAGAACCACAAAAAATTCTTAGACTCAGTAAAAACAATTTTAGACCTAACTAAATTAAAAAGAAAATAAAAGACTTGCAATTAACTAAAAAAAATTTGCGTATCAAATATTTATAAAGGATAAATCAGTAAAATTTCTTTAGTTTTTATAATTTGTTAGTTTTTTTTTGCAAACAAATGTTTTACAACCAGATTATTTTTCGGTTGTAAATTAGTTATTAGTTATTATAGCTATCATACAGCTATGCACTACGATATTTTGGTAGAGTTTATTATTGTTCAAAATAAACAGGGGCTCCCAAACGTCATAATTACTTCAAATGTCTTGTTTTTTAACCCCAAAACACCCTATATAAAATACCGGAAAAAAACTACTTAAAAAAATTTTTCTTCTCTTCTTATTCTTACGCCTGTCTACTGTTAGGTCTGAGGCTTTTGTTTCTTCTTATGGATGTGGCTTCTTTTTGCAGTGGCGGATCTTGATTTTGGGGCCCCAGGCGCAACCTGATCTGGAGGCCCCCTATTAAGATGGTTCACTAAAATAAACAATGCAGAAAAATCATAACGTTTTTTATTTTTAGAACCAACAAAAACATAAACACAAAAATCAAATACGGAAACAAAAAAATATTCTCAGGTACCAGAAAAAAAAATCACATTCCCATTTAAAAGAAAAAATCCCATCTCAGGTAAAAAAATCACAGTAAAATTCTGCATCATACAGTACAGGTGGTCCAAATTCGATGGGACTACAATGGGTACCTATCTCGCTTAATAGTCAAGATAGAGAAACGGTTAAATTACTAAAAATGTGCAGTTTTTTTTAGAACAAACTCAGAACAGTTTTCAAAAATATGCTATCATTTCCGGTTTTTGAATTATTAATGAAAAACTGTTTTTTTGTTATATTTATAATGTGTCATATCTCCCTTATTGTTTTAAATATCGAAAAAGTTTATGAAGATTATTTTTAGATATTTTTATGTAGATTTTGATAGTAGGTACTAAAAAAAATATTTTACGCTCGCCGTTAAAAAGGTATGACACAAACTCGCCTTTTTTTAAATGGAAGCTATAGTTGGCTATGACCTATTTAAATTCCTTATTTCTTCCCTTTCCAAATATATTAGGGTTGATGTATTTATTTTCAATAATACGCAAGTTACAAAGGTTTATAAAAATTTTTAAAGATGAGAAACAAAAAGCAGGTTGTGAAAACAAAGGAAAACCGGAAATGATAAAATATATTTGAGAACTGTTCTGAGTTTGTCCCAAAAAACTGCACATTTTTGGTACACTAACCGTTTCTCTATCTTGACTATTAAGCGAGATGCCAATGTAATCCCATCGAATTTGGACCACCCTGTACAGCTTGCAGTGCACTGTAATCAGATGCAAGCAGGGTTGCAAGTTTTGGCGATTTGGAACCAAATTGGCTATCATTTGTGTTTAATTTAACATGTTTTTTTTTTTACATTGCCATCAACGACTAATACACAATACCCACTATGAAAACAGGTTTTAGAAGATATTACAATTTGCCTACAATTATTATTTTATAATTCTCATATTAACAGACAATAAAAATTTAATTTTGGTTTTTGAAGAACCCAACGATTCTGAGGCCCCTTTTTGCCGAGGCCCGAGGCGCGCGCCTCATGCGCCTGTGCGGTAATCCGCCACTGTCTTTTTGTATTCTTTCCTCCATACTTATTTATCTCGTTAGTTCTCTAACCTTACTGCTTTCGATCCCTTTGTTTGTGACAGCTTTTTTCACCTACTCATTCCAAGTTTTCCTGGGTCTTTCTTTTAGATTTTTGCTTTCCATGCGCGCTTCATATGTTTTCCTGAGTATCGTATCTTCTCCCATTATGCCTTTAGAATGTATTTGTTTTATTGGTTGTACTTTTAAGTTTTCTTGATGGGTTTCGTTTCTAATTTTGTCCTTATGCGTTTTATCTTCAATTATTCTTAAAAACGCTATAAAACAATACAAATATAAATATATAACTTTAATATTTTTGTTACAATCTTCGTTCCGGGTTTGGAACCGCGTCTTCTTGATTTGTGTGACGTTTCGACCATTCTATGTTGGTCTTTATCAAAGTTTTTATCCAGTCTTTATCCAGTCGTTTGATAAAGACCAACATAGAATGGTCGAAACGTCGCACAAATCAAGAAGACGCGGTTCCAAACCCGGGAACGAAGATTGTAACATGGACGATAGCCGCGAAAGCCTGAAGAATTTAATATTTTTATTTAAGTTTTTTTTTTAATTTTTAGCACGGGGATACGTACGTCCCAAAATATGTTTGAAATTCTGAATTGTGTTGTCGCTGTATAATACCCTGGGATAAGATTTGTTAACAGTTCTAAGCACACACTAGGTACATGTGAATCACGTTAATTTGTATCAGAAATACATGTGGCTTCTCTTAGTCGACTTTTTTCACTAATTACTGCTGGGTCAGATTTATCATTTATCCCAAGCGTGCCATACTGCTGGGATATTATATTTAAAAAGTAAGAGATAAAAGTTTTTAACTTTTTATACAAATATTTTTAAGCCATAGCAACACTCTTTTATCACTAAAACATAATTTACTTCATTGGTCAAAAGTCGCATTGAAAGGGTTAAGGGTTAAGGTCAAAAACAATGAATTTTCCATCTTTTTATCCATCATGTAAATATTTTTTAATTTTACTTGCTATAAATGCTTGAATAGTTACATATCTTCATAGCTTAAACGAAAATAGTTTTAAGATTTTAAACTTATTTGTATTATGCTCAATTTTCAAATCCAAAAAATCTCCTTAATGGAGTGGTTGCTATCAAAGTCTACTGTTACTTGACGTTTTTCGAGAAACGTATTTACAAAAGCTTTAAAACGTTTAAATGACTGTACCTAAACATAAAAATTCTCTTGATGATTTTAATTCTAAATGTACCCAAGCCATCTGAAATGTTAAAAAAAGTTTGTTAACGCCTGTTCACGTACACATATTTATATTTCGACGGTATTTTTATGCCATTTTTTACAGCTTTTTCCGACATTTAATTATTCATCAATAAGCTTTCGTCCGGGTTAAAAAAAAAAACGAGATCTTAGAGGTGCTAATGATCCCTAGATCTAGAACACCCTGTATGTTCTAGAGCAGCGTTTCTTAAACTATGGGTCGCTACCCAAAATTGGGTCGCATTAAATTTTTTTTGGGTCGCGAAACGAAACTGTTTTGATAAAAATACAAAATACAAAAAAACAAGAAATAAAAATTTTAAATTTTTGTTTTAAAATGCTTTAAAATGTCATTTCTAACGGTATTTTTCCAAAAATTTTCTTGCGGGGATGGAGACCTCCCTTGTAGGTTGTACTCTCATTCCTAGAAAATTATTTGGGTCGCGTGTTTAAAAGTTTGAGAAACGATGTGATAGGGGACAAACCCAGCCCGAATGCATTCAACTAATATTAGTTTTTCGTTTGTACGTCACATAAAAATTGAAATTAGCAACTTTTAATGTATGTTGGAATCCACAGTTACAATATTAGACATAGATTATTGCAACTGTGTGAAAATTTTCGTTTTTATCGCATTTTTTAGCCTATTTTCGTTTGCTCCATTTAACTAAAGTCTTTGATTGAGCTACGTCTTCCAAACGAAGTTTTCAATTACTCAGCTCTGTTATATTCTTCGGTCCTTAATTGTTTTTTTTTATGTGCACGTTGTCATGCGATTCGAATTCAAATTTCCATACCTACTTCACGGTGATCACCGCATAAAACTGTGCACTGTGAGAGCGGGATTTTCTAAATTACTTCACATCTATCCGTAAAGCAAATATAACGGTCAACATCATCCATCGACATCTCATTTATTAGCAAAGATAGTCAGTTCTTGTGTTACAAAGTACTGCTGATAAAGCGATCTTACAGTTCACACACTTATTAACTTAAAGTAACCGTCATTGTACGGTGCTGCGGTGCCGAATCTGCTCGTAACGGTCTAAATTTAGGCGTATTTAGTTAATAAGCCCATTTAATGTTATAATGGTATTCGTTTTTTTATTGTTGGATTCCAGTGCCAAAAGAAAGTTATTATCTCACATTAATACAACCGTTATTGGGCAATCGTACTAAACAGTAATACGTTACTTTTTTGTTATACGATGTGATATTGTTTTCTTTTGTTTTTTTTTTTTAATATTTAGTCAGTGTTTTGTTTACTTTTGTTGTTTTTTTTTGTGTTTCGATGTGATATTGTTTTTTTTTTTTTGTTTGTATTCAGTATTATTGAAGTATATGTGCTTTTGTTGTATGCTTTGTAACTGCTACGTAGATATATAAGCACCTTAAAAAAAAACAACTAGAAACTACATTTAACAGATTATTATTTTTCCTATCTGATGCTATCGATCATCTTGCGGTATGTTTATAATAATGTGTTATGGCCGAAACTACGCTGTATAATAAATACAAAATTATTATTTAGATAGATTTTGATGCTTAATAAATTAATGTGTGGGCAGCATACCATTACAATTTAGCTACATATTATTGCCTATTAGTACCCCCGGGCTTTTGCAAAATAATGGGACGCCTTGTCGATTTTAGTTTTATTGTTGCTAGCTAAAGGTCATCATAGTTTGAAGCTTCTTTTAGATTTTGTCTATGCTTAAAAACAAATGAAATGTTGCAGGTAAATATTCTCAAAACCAGTGTTTTATTGACACTAAATAGTCCAATGTTTTTTTTTTACCGGTGTGACTGATTTAAATTTGATTCATTTAAATAAATTATTATTAAGTGCAATTAATCTTGTCTTAACTTTTATTTTGTTTAAGAAAATGTATGTGTCCATAACTTTGTTGCTTATTGTATTTATTTTTATCATTTAACAATGAATTATTAGTAGTAATATAACACGTGCATTGAAAATTATCGATAATTTTTGCTAAATATGCGCGAATGCAAGTTGAGCTGAAAAAAACACGAGTGCACGAGGTGCACGATTGATTTTTTCTTATTCAACTTGCATGAGTGAAGATTTGTCAAAAATCAAAGATTATTTGCAATGCACGAGTTATATTTTATCAGACAATTTCCTTCACCTGTCAAATTAAATGTACGTTATCCGTTATGCAAATTTTACAAGTACTGTCAGAGTGCTGCGACAGGGGTGTAGTTTAATCTATATTAAAGTAACGCTACTGGTCGCCGAAATTCGTCAAAAAATTATCAAGACCAAAATATTTAATTCCCTCTCCAAATTTATATTTTCGACCAATTTCAAACTCAGATTTCTTAGAAACGACCAATAAACGCATGAAAATCTTTTAATTGTGAAAAGGATGTTATCAGTAGTAATATAACAAGTGCATTGAAAATTATCGATAATTTTTGGTAAATATGCCCGAATGAAAGTTGAGCTGAAAAAAGTGCACGAGTGATTTTTTCTGCTTCAACTTGCATGAGTGAAGATTTGTCAAAAATTATAGATTATTTGCAATGCACGAGTTATATTTTGTCAGAAAATTTCCTTCACCTAAACTATCTGTCAAATTAAAATGTTGTTTAATTTAGATAAATTAAAGTATACCTACTACTTACTGCGATTGTTATTATTAATAGATCATTTATAACTAATTTTTAATTCAAGAATTATATTTTAATAAAAATTAATGAACCAAATAGTATTTAGGTACATACACATAATCTGTTATGTCAAATTTTACAAGTACTGTCAGAGTGGTGTGTCAGGGGTGTTGTTTAATCTATATTAAAGTAACGTTATTGGTCGCCGACATCTGTCAAAAAATTATCAAGACCAAAATACCTTATTCCCTCTCCAAATTTATATTTTCCACCAATCAAAAACTCAGATTTCTTAGAAACTACCAATAAACGCATGAAAATCTGTTAATTGCGAAAAGTATATTATCAGTGTATGATTATGTTTATTGGCCGTTTAAAGGAAATCTGAGTTTGTTATTGGTCGAAAAGGCAAATTTGACAGGAGGATCAACATCTGACAGGGGAATGTAAAATTATTACCGTGTAACAGTGCTCCTATTGGTAGTCTCTAGAAGATTTAAGACTAGTGATTGGTTGAAAACTCAAATTTGACAGGTGAAGGAAATTTTCTAATAAATATTACTTTCTTACTTACTTATCCGGACCTCTTCTACCTTTCAGTGTAGAGGGTTTGGAGTTAAGTTTTGCCTTTTCTATCACAAGTCTTTCCACTTTTTTCTCTCCTTTGCAACCTTGATGGCACTGTTCCACTCTCTGTCTTTATGTGTTAATATATCAGACACTTGATTATCCCATGTTTTTCTAGGGCATCCTCTTCCCTTTTTCTTGACCTTATCTTTCCATACTTTCTTTACCCTCATTGTGTCCGGCATCCTTACCATGTGTCCCCACCAACTTAATTGTTTTCTTTCTATCTTTTCTTGCAATGACTACTCCCAGGCGTTCTCTTATTACTTTATTCTTTATTTCATCTCGCAAGCTGTTAGCATGGTCTATCTGTTAGATTCCAGGAGTCTGCTCCATATATCAAACTGGTACAAAAACTGTTTTGTAGATTTTAACTTTTGTTGGCCCACTAAATTCCCTCTTGTTCATGAAGGGCTTTGGCAATGAATACAATACCCTTTTGCAGTGTTTATCTCCCTTTCCATGTATCAATCGTCATCCATCATCGAACCCAGATATTTTATTAATATTAGTTTACCAAAAATATTTCGATACTCTTTTATGGCTATCTCAGCGTTTTTACTGTATAATTTAATTAAATTTCTGGAGTATTTATAAATTATTATGTAAAAAACCGCTTTAAAGAAAACGTTCCTAGAAAAAAGAGAAATATCTAAAGTGTTTCTCTCATAGATTTCAGCCTTCTACCTACATTATAAATTTAGTAAAGGCATCATAATAAAAATATTAGTTAGCTGGCAGAACGGGTACCTTGCATCTATTAACTTACTATAAATATGAAAAGGTATGTGTGTTAAAATAAAACGAAAATATGCAATCGTATTCTTTAATCTAAGGCCGAAAACACGACGGTAAAAAAGAGGGGTGGGAAAGTCATCTCCAGTCCACATCCCTATTCCCTACCTACTCGGATTCCTCAATCACCAGACAAATGCGATCCAAAAACCGTAAGGTTACATTAATTATACATAGCTTTATAAGTTATAAGTTACGTTCTAAGCTGATCATCCGCGGTTTTAACTGAAACCGATTTATTATTCGCATTGTAACCTTTCTAACCGATTCCAAGTACATATTAAGTTCTGTGGAACAGTGCGATCAGTTCTGTACCCTCCCTATATACAAGAAGAAACAAAAGCACCATACCTAACGATAGAGAGGCATTAGAATGAAAGGAAGGATAAAAACCATTAAAAAACTAAAATATTTACCCACTTAAGAAACCGGCTTCCCTTGTCAATATAATAACTTTAAAGTATTTTTTCTTTGGATATAATATCTTTAAGTACTCGGCAACAGTTGCAGAAATTCCAATCTGCAGTATGAATATTACAATAATTATTAGAACTTGTTACGGCGTCACATTTTGAAATATCGAATAACGAATTTAGATAGCAATTACATGTATGATATATGAGACACGATGGATATGCATGAATATGTAACATATAATACGCTGAGATAAAACGAACTGTCGTTACATTTATTTCGTTTGTAATGAATCGTGCGTATACATATATGCGTGCATGTCAGCCGCAGCGCCATTGTCTGTCGATAACTTTTCAGCGCATTAGCATACTCCGTTTAATGAACGTGATGGAAGAAATAAAAGGGGCAATAATTCTAAGGAGCGTTTTAAGTCACTTGACCTCTTAGCTTACAACATTCTAAGATGCCCATCTAGCAGGCGGTGTACAAGTGATATTCACATCGCAAGTGCATTTGCCTTTTTTAGTCGAGAAAGAACTGGGTAGTAAATAAATACTTAATTTATAAAGGAAGATTTCGAAAAGCGCTGATATCGAAATGCACTGAAGAAAGTAATATTAATAAAGGACAAATAAAGTGCAAAAAAGCAACAAAAAAATTGTTCGTGAATTGGAGGGGGGAAAATTAGTTTAAACAAAGAAGAAAAAAGTTTTTAAAAATCGCTGATCTAAATGTGCAGTATAATTTCATTTATTAGTTGATAAAGGACAAAAAGTGTTATGGCTTGCAATCTATTTGTTCCTGATTTTGAATTGTTTTAAAATAATAATTATCTTGTAAGTTTGTTGGTTCTAAAAATACGAAACTTTGTAACTTTATAGTATTTTAAAGGCACTAGTTTATCAAAAAATCACCTTTATGTACAATTTTAAATTTTGCTCTCATTTTACTGAAATGAACTTTCTATCTAAAAGTCTCAAAAATACGTCATCAGTGAAGTTATCATCTCTAGCGTTCGTTAATGCTGTGCCACTTTGGTTTATAGGCAACCCGGATATCTTCCCCAAACAAGCAAAATGTGAATAACTGTAAAGTTCTTAAAATGGGCGAGACATAGTTCTGACGTAATTTTGAATGTTTGGCACGCGATTCTCTATATCCAAAGTTGCAAAGTTGTAGTTGAAAATTGTGCAAGTAAAATTTGTAAGTCGACAATTTTGCTTTCGTAAAATTGCGAATTTCAGAGTTTTTCCTTATTCATTTCATTATATTTTTAATATTTGATGTGGTACGAGATATTTGAGTCTCGAAAGCAAATTAAAACATAACCTTCCCAAACAACACAAAGAAGTTCTTAAGTCTTATTTATCAGAGATATATTAGGATCAAGCAGGGCGATGCCTGCTCTGATCTTAAACAAATTAAAGTTGGAGTGCCACAGGGTCTTGGGCCCAGTTCTTTACCTACGCTGCACTTGTGAAATCCCAGAACTAGATAATAACTCAAGAGTTACTTTTGCTGACGGTACTGCCATTCTAGCTGTCGGCAAAAGCAACGAAGAAACAGCAAACAAGCTGCAAGTAGCCATCAATAGCTGGTCAAGAAAGTGAAGAATAACACTTGTAGAAAATAGGTCAGTCCATATTGAATGCGCTAACAATTGGATAGAACACACTCCGGTAACTACGAATGGTCAGATAATACCTTACGCCAACACAGCCATATACCTCGGATTAACACTTGCCACTAAACTTCGTTGGATAACTCATGTCAGAAAGAAAAGGAGGAGTTGGGTATTAGATTTCGAAAAATGTATTGGCTATAGGGAACTCCGCTCTGTCAGTACATAATAAACCTCTACTACACAAGCAGATATTAAAACCAGTGCAGACGTGTGGTATACAGCTCTGGGATTGTACCAAAAAAAGCAACATTAAACTAAAAGAAACTTTCCAAAACGAAGTATTAAGGAACATCGTAGATGCACCTTGGTACATTAGAAATGACGATTCCCATAGAGATCTTGGAGTGGAGTTTTGGACAGCGAAATCCAGAAATTTGCAAGAAGTCACGAAAGAAGACTACTGCATTTAACATATCGAGGCCATCCAGCTTCTCAATAACACGATCATAGTAAGAAAACTTAAAGAGAAAAAACCCTTTGATTTGGAATAAAGTGGCATTGATAGTGTAAAAAAATCTGAGTCAGTGCTTGTATTAGTGTACAAGAATAGAGTGCCCTCAATATAAAAACAGCTAGGAGACTTCAATGGGCGGCTCTCAGATCTTAACTTCTTCAGTATAATATGAATAGTTAGTCAAAGACTAGATCGTAACATAAGGTAAATTTAAAAAAAAAAAACAATAATCGACAAAATTCGTTTGGTTCTTTTATAATGATAATAGTTATTTACGCAACAAGGCCGGAAAGTGGTTACTGGACGAGTAGGCAGTTTTGGAGGAGCCGTAGGCGAGTCCTGGTAGCATACGAGTCCAGTAAAGACACTTTCCTGGTATGTTACGTACAATATTTTTTCTACGTCCGCCAAGAACACCAAAAGCACTATAGTCGCCATGTATAATTTAACAATAACTAAATAAACCACAGGTGAAAATTCGCTTGGTAGTAAAGCGACGCTTGTTTGACAGCGCAAATTAACAAAACAGCTCATCACCATGGCAACCAGTTTGCTACTTTACGGCCTAGACCGGTAAAGATAGCTCATTACTATGGTAACCATGTACTTTCTGGCCTAGGTTGGTAAAGATGTGTTTTTCAGCCTAAAACTTGATCGAAAACAACTGATTTTCTGGACATACGCAGAAAAAAAACATGTAAATCAACAAAATTCTAAATAAAGAATACGTTTGTGTGCCTAATTCAAAAGTCATACAAAGTAAAAAGCCTAAAATTTAACGGTTAAAACGACATCTTACAAGGTTATCTATTTTTTAATGAAATGCTGATTGATAAATTATTTTTTCTCTAAATTAAATTAAACAAGGCAATAGAGATACGTCATAAGCAATTTTAACGGTGCATATTGGTAATTTACGTCATCTGTTTTACCTATAACGTGGGTTCCGTTCGTAACTGCACAAAAACATAATGCTTTTACGGTAAACAAACACATCTTCAGAAATTTTCGAGCCAGTGGGCGCTGCAATATCTTTTGCCCCGTTAATTTTTTACGATTACAAATCGGAAACATCATTATAAAGCTACGATGAGAATTGCGACACGCTCTTGTCGTTAGCTGGATTCATGTGCTCGTAGTTTGGACAGAGATGGATGGAATCAAATCTGGAGTAGATGGATAATGATCGAGTGGGTGTCTATCGACCTGCAGCATTTCTAATCAACATTTTCAAACCCACGCAGGTGCCGTTTATGCAATCGTATAAATTTATATTAAAAGCCGTATTTAAACCAGTTAATATTTTTATATATTGAGTTTTTGCTGTCGAGATATGCTTATTTGTTAAACTGACGTCTCATAATTTTAACTTTCCCCGGTGCTACTTAAAACATCCACTTTGTAGAATCTTACCTTGATACATCAAAAATAATTGCGTTGCCTTTGAAATCGTGAAAGTTTTAAGTCATCTTGAGCCTCAGCGTATTGCATTAAGAAACCGCAAAATTTTGACAGCTCTTGAAATGATTGTGTTGTTGAATTATGAACCTACGTCTACGTAATCATATATGTTTACATTTCCTAATTGCTAAGTAAATGAATTTGCATCAAAAATGATTGTGTTTGCATACAATTTGTATAATACCAGGAGTATCACAAATTTTACCCTTGGTATCTTAGATATTATTAAAGCTACAGAGTCGGTTAAATGGTCAAAAATGTGTAGCATGTTAAACTTATTTGAAATCTGTTTTCAAATTACAGAAAATCAGAAATTTAACTGATATACACGGATAAATCGAATTTGCCTAAATATTTTTTTGGTTTTGTAAAATAATTTTACGAAAACTGCATTTGTTTGTTTTCTGTTTTCTGGGCAATAGTCAAGTTCATCCTTTTTTACGATTTTTGGCACCAAAAATGATAGGAGGAAAGTGTTACAGAATTTACTTGGAAATTATGTTTAATTGTTTTTTATTTTGCAAACGTCACTTGATTACGAAATCATGACAAACTGTGTTAGTAAAAGTTTTTAAAAATTAGCTATGTCGCGGTTATTTTTTGCAACACATATAAAAGCAAATGTTTTTAAAAGGTTTAAAACTGCTCTTTCGTATAAAGTCATGGGGTTTCCATTTAAAAAAAAATTAACTTAACTTCCAATTTCACAAGTTAAGGTTGTACTTTTTTTTTTCAAATGTTCAAATGTTTAAAAACACCTGTACAACATTTACTTCTATATTTATAAATAAGGCAGTTTATTTAAAAACGATGCAATTTCATTTTTCGTCCATAGTGCCAAAATGAAATGTGATATAACGAATCTGATAACCTAGGCGTGTTTATCTCCAAAAAAATAATCCAAAAGATTGATATCAGATTTTCGCTGACTATTATATTATGGAAAATTTAATTGGGGATTTATTTTGATTCCTTGCAAAAAGTAGCCATAAAAAAGTTTTAACAGAAAGAAATTCGACATCAAATGAAAAAGTTACGGGCAAAAAACAAAAAACAAAAATCCACTTTTTTACTTTTTCCCCTATATATCAAAAACGAAAAATGCTAGATAAGTTCTGTTTGCATCAAATTATTAAGCACCTGAATATACAACTTTGCCCTAATTTAACCGAAGTCGTAACTCGTGCCGTTTACTAGCCCTCGAAAAACGAGAACTCTGTATAAAGACAAAAAATAAAAAAGATTACAACTGATACACAAATGAGATTCTTGAATCTGAGACAGAATATTTTTCGAAAAGAAGAGGAGTGATTTTTAATTAAACTTTAAACTAATCAATAAATCCCCAATATCGTTAAGTAATTGATGGGTTTCTAAAGATTTATTATATTTCAAGTGTAATGTAGTGATTTTTTATTTTAATAAATATTCACAGCACCCACTTGATTTCATGCAAAATAGTGTGACAGCTTTTATCTTTTATTTTTGTTTGGTGGAAATTTCTTTAATTAAATGTATTTTTTTATAATATAACTAATTCATCGTCTATCTATTTACACACAAGAAATATTCGTGAGAAAGTCCAATCTGTATGATTGTGTACAATTGGCTACAGTTTAGTTAGTATAACCATTGACTTAATAAAAAACCTATTAACGTATTTGTTTACACACAAAACATAAATTTTCCTCATCTACCGTAAAAGCTATTATTAACACATATTGTGTTAATCTCTGGGTATTTATCACGACTGTGAATTAATTTAACTCAAAGTTATTTAACTACAAATGCATCGTTTAAAATTTCTCACATAATTTATTATGATTACCCACTTGTATAATTTATTCCACATTTAACGCAGATGTTATTATTTATTAGTAAATTTTAACTGAAGCTGTCATCATGAAATATGTTCGGTATCAAACCCAAACCTGTTTGCTATTTATTGATTTTAATAAATTAATGAAAATTTTTCAAAATTGATGGTGTGGTGTAAAATAGTTCTTTTTCAAAATGAGTTACTTTGTCAACGTCAACTTACTGATTATGAAATCATTATAAATTAACATACTAATTAGGAATTTAACTGAAATAGTTGATTTTGCCTTATATGGTCTCAAAAACAATTCTAAGAAGTTGTGGTTATTGGAAGCCGAGCTTATAGTAACCTACTTTATCGTTTATACTGATGTTTTTATTGCACGTTTACAAATGAAAAAACTAGAGTAATCAGATTATAATTTTATGAATTATTTTATGTTAGTTCTTGGCTATAGACTTTGTAATGATCGTTAAACATGTCATGATGATCTAATTGGTGCTGTGGAGCTATGCCAACTAAATCAAATGAATTATGATGATCTGATAGATTATTTATTTATAAAAGTATTTACTAAGTGTCCTTAGTAGTCGAAAACAAAAGGTAGTATATGTTTATACTTTCTTCTTCTTAATCGAATCTGTTTTTTTTTTTGAAATTAATTTATATTTAATTGCAAATATTGACCATTTACAGTTATTTGTATTAATAATTTGTTTTTTACATCGTGTTAATAAAATTTTGTATACAGCTTGACAATAATCGACATGTATTGTACGGGTAACTTTGTTATTATGAGAGTTACATAGACGCTTAAATTAGCAAAGTTGGCCAGAATTTCAAGACCAATTTAATGCCATTTTAACATTT
The DNA here is from genome assembly GCA_947652605.1 of Elmis aenea. Taxonomy (NCBI): domain Eukaryota; kingdom Metazoa; phylum Arthropoda; class Insecta; order Coleoptera; family Elmidae; genus Elmis; species Elmis aenea. The sequence continues at coordinate 11,514,601 of OX393578.1, read as the reverse complement.
GACCTACACCTTCAACTTTTTTTAAATATCTTGAAAAAAATAAAAACACGATTTTTCAACGGTGAATAATTCCATAGCCACCTATGGTAAAATCAAAATGCGAAGTGATTCCTGTAGATATTTTTACCAAGAATTGGAAAAAAATATCTAAAAAGTCATGGCACATTTGATTTTTGAGATATAAGCCAAACTTGACTTTTTTTTAATGGCAACCAAAGTTGGCTATGGGTTCATTAAAAAGAGATTTTTTTCTCGTTTCATTGATTGGTTTATCTTTTAAAATAAGTAAGTTATTACAATACTATTGTTTTTGTTAAGTATAATCAAAGTGGCCGTCTTTAAGAAATAGTGAAAAGGATAATTCAATAGAAAAAAATCGTAGCTTTATTTAAAAACTATTTCGAATGCTTCGTCAACTTTTGTAATGATGGCATTTTTAAAGCTTGCCAAACTAAAACACAGCTGGTGCCTGAGATCTGTTGATTTAATTAATTTGTTTATTTGAATTTTTGAAATAAAAACAAAGGCGCCCAAGGCGGTTGCCTGCATCACCTGAATGTTGGGCCGGCCCTGGTAACGTAAGCCAAAGTGAGCGAGAATTTAATAATTGCGCGTGCCCAATATATGAGTCAATTTTTTTTTGTTGAATGCTTGAATGATAAATCAAGGCAGCTTCACACCTACAAAAATTTTATGTGGGCGAAGCAAACGGCTTCAACTGATTTTATAACTTAAAAACAAACGGAACAATTTTAACAATATTATTGTAAAATATATGGCATAATTAAGTCTAAGTAAGTGCCATAAGCGATGTACAATTTTAATTATTGATCTTTGCTGAATTAATGTATGTTAATTCTTATGTGCTGTCCTTACACTTTTATATCTCATATTTTTAGTAAGTATTTGTTTTGCACCATTCGCCCAGTCAATTTAATTTGGGTGTCGATGTATTAAAATTTATTCAACATTGCATAAATTAAGGTTTTTATTTTGAAAGTGGCATAAGCCACCTGTTGCAAAACAAAATGTGTGGTATTTTTATTTTTAAACATTATTACTATTTTCGTCAAAACAAGCAATAGTTAAACAAAAGTGCAAATACATTTTTGAAAAAGGCTCAATGATAAATTTGCTCCCCTAATTTACCAGTCATTTTAAAAATGTAAAACAAAGTGAAATGTTCGAAGACTTTATCACTCCTGTTCATGACAATGATTTAATACACGAATAAAATTTTATGTGAAATAAGTTAAGTATATAAATTACTTACACTTATATTTTAAAATGTGCTGATGAATTTACTTATTATTTGTGTATTTTATGAATATTAATGATAAAAAATACTTGGATAAACTTATAATATAGTTTACTCATCAATTTCCATAAATAAATTTCTTACCAAACATCACTTATGTTAGACAAATCGCTTTTTATTCAGGTCTTATTAAGTTTTTTTTTATTCAAATCGATATTGTCTTCTGGACAGTAATTTTTTTCTTGTTGACCCCATAATAATTTAAGTGTTCGCTAGAATGCTTTTTTTATTCCAAAAATGTATTACTTGATCATATTTCACAATAAAAAAAGAAACTTTTTGAGCAATCAAAATTAAACCAAAAACAACTTTCTCAAGTCAAATATGTAATAATTGTTGTGATAAGCGCTTTAAGCATTTTTCTTTAAAAACATCTAATCAACACAAATTTGTACCAAAACAACAATGCAGGGAAATCTGAAAAAGTTCTTGCCAACTATATAAAAATCAGGCCAATAAGAAATTTTAACAAAAAGAATTTTTTTTTAATAAATAAAATAGTTACAGTAAAAAATTGAAGACAGCAGATTTTTTTTTAAATGTTTGCAGGAATCTGAATTTTATTTAATGTTCTTGGTTAGAATGAATTTAATTTGATATTATCGTTGCAGGTATCTAAATATTTTTAGGCCATTCTTGTATATTGAACGCATTCATAGATATACAGGGTGTCCCAAATTCGAGTAAATGCATGGGGATCTCGCTTATCTTAAGAGAGATCGGTTAAATTAGGGCAAAGTTGCGAAATTATATGCTCATCAAATATCTGCAAAGAAAATTTTAATAACTGTCTTAGTTCAAAAGTTATTCCTGAAAAACTAAAAAAATGGATTTTCGTTTCTTTGCCCTATTTCCTACATTTTTTAAGATATCGATAATCTGGAAGCACTTCTCCATGGCAACTTCTTACGCTTTATATTTTGAGATAACATAAAATTTCCAACAACGTTTCGTCTCTTCGGAAATATCATCAACAATTTTTTTTTAAATACGGCGAAAAAAATTTATTGTCATAGTCGGATAGCATTTTTTCTTCTGATTTCAATGATGTCTCACTTAATATCTAAAATTATATTTTATCACAAAAATTTTAGAAAAATTCATTTTGTCCAATCATTTACTCGAATTTGGGACACCCTGTATACTGTTGATGCAATACACTTTTAGCCGTAATATCCAATAGATTTCTAGATTTTATTTTATTTGCAAATAAAACACGAAGATCACAAAGTGAATCGATTATTAACGATTCCATAACTGACGTTTAATAATTTATTTACTTACATTACAATAAAGACGTTCCGCGGAGTAAAAATGTGGAGCCCTGACATTAAGTGCAAGGCTGCAAATCGGAAACAACAGCGACCGCCAAAGGGCCCGGTCGCTTACAAAATATTATTAACGTTAAGGATCAGCAGGGAACAATGGGAGTTAATGCAACAAAAATTACATACACACGCATAAGCAAATAGCTATTAAGTTATCTCATGGACCTTGAAATATTTCAGTATGATTTATTATAACGAATTATTACAGAGCAAATATACAGAGCACAGCAACGACCAAGATGGATGATTAATAGAAACCGAGACGAAGTTGTCTTCCATTTTTGGTTATTAGAAATATTAGACGCGTAAGGTTGGGATGCAGCTAAACGTTATCTTATGAGTGCATTTTCTTGTAAAAATTAAAACACAATGAACAAAGAATCATACATCACAAAGTATCAGATCTACGTATACACAAGACGTTATTGTTGATACATTTTTGTGTGGGAATACACTCTGATTAATAACTAACTGTTTTACATTGCGCGAATGATTTTAACGGTGTTCCTAAGATTTATAGCTTGGGCAATATCCGAATCTCAAGACTGAATTAATAATAGACCAACACAAGACATGCATTCAAAACTCGTTAAATAACATTACATTTCATTACCTTATGAAAGGAAGATGCTTAGTGAGGCAAATCCTAAGAATTACGTGAGTATCAGCTCTTTTACACATTACAGAAACCCAATAATATGTGTACATCTTACACAAAAAAAAGAAGTATTTAAAATGTACGAGTTTCAAAGCTAACCCCAGATAAAAGTGAACTTCCACCCTCTGTAAAAATTTGTTGGGTTAAATCTAAGCCATACGTTCCCAGAGTGGGCGCTCCAGCCTTCTAGGGGGGCGATATTGGGTTCAGAAGCATTTGGGGGGGGGGGTGACAGCTTAAAGAAGGAAGAGAAGATAAGAAAATTTTAAAAAACTATTCGTACATGTCTCACCTGTTGTGTAACATAGTATAACATCATTTTCCAGAGGTAAACACACAAAATGCAAGTTATAACCGATCGGCGGTCAAGTCCGCCGACAGGTCCTAACAAGTAAATACAGGGTGGTCCAAATTCGATGGGATTACATAGTCAAGATAGAGACACGGTTAAATTACCAAAAATGTGCAGTTTTTTGGGACAAACTGAGAACAGTTCTCAAATGTATTCTATCATTTCCGGTTTTTCTTGTTTTTTATTTTTGTTTTCACAACCTACTTTTTGTTTCTCATTTACAAAAAAAATAAAAATCCCTTATAACTTGCTTATTATTGAAAATAAATACATCAACGCTTATACATATATTTGGAATGAGAAAAAAATAAGGAATTTAAATGGGCCATAGCCAACTAAAGCTTACATTTAAAAAAAGGTGAGTTTGTGTCATAACTTTTTAACGGTGTGTAATTAAAAAAAATTTTTAGTACTCCAAAATCTCCATAAAAATATCTAAAAATAATCTTCATAAGCTTTTTCGATATTTAAAACAATAAGGGAGATATGACATATTATAAATATAACAAAAAGACAGTTTTTTTTAATAACTCAAAAATCGGAAATGATAAAAAAAAAATTGAAAACGGTTCTGAGTTTGTCTCAAAAAACTGCACATTTTTGGAAATTTAACCGTTTCTCTATCTTGACTTTTAAGGGAGATATCCATGTAATCCCATCGAATTTGGACCACCCTGTACAGGTAGGCAAGCGTGTCGCGCATTGTCGGTGAGCAAAACTTCTTCTGTACAAACAAAATTTAAGACGAGGGGAATTCAGCCAGTTTCCAAATTTATCAACAGCAGAAAAATATGACGAAGACTTACTTACCTATTGTCAGCACTTAAATGTTCTCCATTCTGACTTCAATCAACAACTTGAGGATATTTAAAAAATGAACATACCCGAATGGGTTCTGAATCCTTTTTCAAGTACAAACACAGAAGAATCTTCTAAATTACAGAAGAACTGATAGATGTAGCAATGAATGAAGAATTGAAATTTAAATTCAAAGATGGCTAACAACAATTCTGGCTGCAAAAGCAGTTTATCCTGGATTATGGATACAAAAGTGTTTAATTGCATTTCCTTCACCATATTTAGCAAGTTATAAGCAAAAATTAAAAATTTTTTTTTGTTTTTTATTGGCGTAAAAACTATTGTTTTTAAATAGAACAGTTGCTCTTAAATCATAAACCATTTCGACTGTTTTAACCAACTCTGTATCTCTTACCGTTTACGAGATCCTCATGCTATTCACGATAACTGGAACACCCTGCATAAGAATTTAAAAGAAAGCCAAACTTTTGTTAAATTGTAAACATATGCTTTAGTTTTTCATCAACAGATGCAATTGCGTTATCAATAATTAAAAAATAAGTCTACCTTAATTTTTTTTTAAATCTGCTATGATTTCATCCTCTGCTTTAATACACAAATTATTTATTATTTTTTAAACCGAACTCTTTCTAGTATACAGCTAAGCATTACACCTTCCTTAGACAGTTTTTTTCGCATCTGTTAACATTTTTTTAAATTCACCATCATTTCGAATTTTTAATGAGCAAGGCAGGCGCCCCCTTATCTTGGCGCCCCTAGGCAGTTGCTTCGAGTCGCCTAATGGTAAAACCGGCCCTGAAGACACCCAATATACAGTTTTTGCAGTTCAACGCTTTGCAATAAAGATTGGTAGCGTGTTAAACAATTTGCTGATAAAATCTTGCGTATAAACACATTCTCATAATTGTTAAATTTAAATTCGTATCTACCGTAACGAGTAAGTGCGAATATAACATTAAGCTTAACGTGTTCATTAAATTTAAAACGCTTCGCATTGTTAACAATTTTACTTCTTTTAGTAAAATTTCTTAGTTTTAATTTAAAGTTAGTTAAAAATTAGTTGTAAAGATGGCGTGTTTATTTCATATTTTGTTTGTGGGTATCTACATTTCATCGTAAATGTACTTCGTCCAAAATTTATTCACACTTTAATAGGATTGTGTAATAGTAAAATATGACACACCAATAAAAAGAAATTTAAGTATTCATTAAAACGACATTTTCAATTTACATTTAAATTGTGTTCGTCTTTTTAATCTTACCTGCATAAGGTCTGTTTATCTCGAGCTGTTAGAACAGAACACAGATTGGTGTTGTGGCGTTATCTGCTGTACAAAGTCTCTTGAAAAATTAAAAGGCACAATTTCATTTTTCATTAATTTTTACGATCAACATTGCTGCCGAGTCGCGACAGTTTATTGCCCATCGCCTGCCTAATAGATTTTAAATGTCTGTAAAAAAGTAAGTGATGATATGATGCGTCATTTTTATTTGTAGTTTGATCCAATGGCCAGTTGGTGAGATACTTTTTGTTGACTAATTTATACAGTATGCGCCAAATAGGTGGAACATCGTTAGGATCTCGTAAACTATAAGGAAAGTCGCTAAATGAAACAAAAAGTACTTATTTTAAAAAGCTACCCAGCAATGCTTAAGAAAATCGTGGCACGCCAGATACAGACGAAAAAGTTTGAAATCTCTCCCCTTGAAAGATGAAATGAATATAATACATACTACGAAATTTTAATGAAGAATATAATAAGTGGGGACTGACGGTAAATTGCAAAATTTTGAACCTCCAAAAAGTTCTGATAAAAAACCAACAGGTGTCGCACTTTTCAGCCCCCTGTGAAGGTGGGAGATGTTAAAAATTTAACTATGTGAAACCTTTTAATAAGGATAAAATATCTACAAAATATCATTCTCCTACATTTATCCAAATTTGAGAAATAAAATAAAAACCTAATTTTACCGCTCCCCTTCAGGGGGGTGTAACACCGAAAGGAGACGTCTAACGAAAAAAATAATATAAAAGACCCCCCTTAATTTTCGATTAGAAATCAACTCCTGATTTTTTTGCAATATTTAAGAAACACCCTGTATAAGTTCCTTTCACTCCCTTTCGGAGCACAGGGCGTCTACAAAGCTCTTGAGCTTTGTTTCCGTTTCCGTGATGATGTTCCTGTTTAACGTGATCAGGTCAATCACCGTTCTTCACCCGTTCAGCATTGCGTACTCCCTTTAAATCCTTTTTTTCATTTTACTTACTGATTTCCATTTTCCTTGCCTGTTCTGTTCCTTTATCATTATCATTATCCTTTTCTATTGAGGTTAGTTTTTTTTTGTCTCGAAGTTTTCGTTATTTTTTTAATTCGTTCTTCGATACTACATCCCTCGGGTGACCTTTGAACAACTGTTCTCTTCTGGCTGGTACTTCCCTTTTCTTCTACATCAGATATTATTTCCCCACACTGTTCAGTATCTTTTGCGTTGTATATTTGATTGTTTATTATAGTTTATTGTATCTTATGACTGCTCTGTCCTTGATTTCTTGCTTCTTTAAATCGTGGTATCAGTGATTTTCTCTTTCCTTGTATTTTTTTGGGCTGGTCTTCATGTATCCATATTTCTTATAGTTTTTTTGTAGTTTTCAAAATATTGTATGTCGCACTTTTTCTTGTTAATTTCACCAGTATTGGTCTTGTTTTATCATCAGCGTACTTCCCATTTTTATTTTCATCTATATCCACCCTTTTATCCTATTTATGCATCACTGTATGTATTTTTTCTTCATTTTCTACATCCTTTTCATTTTCATCATCGCTGATTCCTTTTACTACAATATTTTTCTTTCTTGTTTCCTGTTCATTCTCCTACTATTCTGTCTTTCTGCTTTATTACTTTTAATTTAAATTTCTCGTTTTCGTCCTTCATTTGTCTTATTTCTTGGACAAAGGCATCCAGTTTTCCATCGATTTGTTTCATATTTCCATCTATTTGCTGGAATATTTTTTTCAATTTGGTCCAAATCACACATCTTTCAGGTTTTTACCCCGTTAACTTGATCTTTAGCCGTGGTTGTTAGTAATTTCGTCCATTTTTAATCAGTTAAGATTTACTTTTGAGGTTAAGAATTCGGTTTACCGGATAAATTCGAGAGATTAAGTTTCAAATAAACGTAAAGTACAATATTAACGTTTTTAAAGATAACAGTAACTCACCAACTCACTTAAAATCGTTTTATCCTCACTAAATAGCAATTGTTACGCCCTTGCCTTTTATGGGTGTGAGGACGGCAAATCGAAGGACCAAAGTTATTTAAACTTATCTTATTTAACGAAACATACAAATATACATGGCTGTCTTGTGCGAGCTCGGTGCCGACATGTTGCATACTCAAAACATCGCTGTACTATCTGTGGGCACCGCACCCGACTGCTAGGGTAGGGGGTAGTTCATATAGCCTCAACAGCAATTAATAACAGACCATTTGCTTCGCAAGCAACCCACTCTCAAACATTTGTATCTAGGCCTTCTTGATACATGAATTTAAATCTGTAATACATTTATACATAGAAAATTGTTATTACCTTAATCGCGATAGTAGTAAAAATCAAATTAAAAAATATTACACATTCCCCGCGATGGATAGTGTGCCACAGGTTTTCAGAATGTGCTGCCGTTGCTGTCGACACAGGATATATCTTATTATCCCATCTCAATTATATTTAGTTTCACAATTTTAAACGAATTAAACAAGGCACATAATAATGTGCAATAAATCTTTAATCCAGTTTAACTTGTCTTAAAAATATTATAAAACTGAGGCTAGGCTCACGTTCACGCTTCGGATTGTTTTTCGTGATTTAGTAGGCTATTCCCATTTTCTGATATTTTGATATATAGTACGTATTTCGCCAATTAATAAGATGAAAAAAATTCAACTGTATGGAAAATAACATCGTAAATTAAAATCTATCTTGGCATTAAAGTAATTTTAGTAATAATATTCGAGTACAGCGATGAGGAAAGTATTAGTAACAAAGTTAATATCAGATACTTCCAGAAACATCTTAAGAACAAATTTTCCTAGAAATCGTGATGTTTTCTTAGACTTATTAATTAAAAATTAATGTGCTATTTGACTATCCAACTATATTTTCTAAATAATTGTTAATTAATTAACGTATTATGGAAACTATAATGTTTAAACGATTTATATTTATTGAAGATTATGTATTAAAGAATTTTACAGTTGAATTATCTCTACAAAGTTGAGTTGATAGGGCGCTGTTAATATTTATTGTAAAACCAATGAGTACAAATTAAATGCTCGAAAAATATTAATACTTTTTCTAAATTTTTGTATCTATAAAACAGTGCAATTGCTATAAAACATAATATTTTGCTATAAAAAAAATGCTTTAAAAATAATTAGCTTGCTATAAAACTTAAGAAAGACTATGAAAATAATGAAATTGATTTTAAAAAAATAGAAAAATCTGTGAATATTTTTATTTTTGCTAAAAAACAAATTGAGGTCCTGTTAGGTTTTGTCAGGTCAGATCAGGTTAGGTTAGGTCATGTTAGATCAGGTATTTTGCTAAAACCATTCTTTATGGAGCTAAAGACGAATCTAAAATCTTCTCTTGTTTCTGAGCTACAAACTGCAATTCCAAAGCTATGGAAAGATCAATAACAATCACTGGTACCTATTACAAGGACTGAAAATCCGTGCCAATTTAGTTTATACAAGTATGTTGCGTCTATATGTATATGTTTAGACAGTGATGCATGTTGTAAAAGCTTTTTTGACGACATAAAAAACCTAAATTCTTATTATCGTAACAAATCTCATAGGCGACAATAAATGGCTTAATATCATCTTCAGATACAGCTACGTTTTCCAAAATCTTCCTTTCCAATTCGCCCAATGAAATGTTCGTTTGGCCAAACTTTTCATTTCTCAAGTGTCGCAGGTAGTTATTTAACTGAATTTTTGTGTGGCAGCTAGACGTTCTAATTTTTTTTTTTTTTTTTTGGTTTAATACTGGTGTCGTTTTCAAACACTTTTAATTTCACTTTAAAGGCATCACTTAAACCAGGGGTGCGCAAACTTTTCATGCCACGCCCCTTTTTTTTCAGCGCGTCAACTTGCGCCCCCCACAATTTGTTTTCGCTTTGAAGTTAGCAGGCATCAATAATTTTCGATCAACCGATAGGAAATATTAGAGAAATACAACATTGTAAATAAAAAATATATATGAAATGTGAAAAAAACTAATTTTTTCCTTTGAAAATTGTGTCATGGCTGTCTTTGCGCCCCCCGCATCATTCGTCGCGCCCCAAAATGGGGACGCGCTCCCTAGTTTGCGTACCTCTGACTTAAACTATGTTTAGATGTTTAAAAGCTTATTGTGATTAAGTGGAAGATCACATCGATATAAAGTAACTTTACTGTTTTCAGAATTGAACACTAAACGAATGCCGTATTGTTATGTATTGTAAAGTTTATACATTTTATGAAGTTTGTATTATTTTTACAACTTTTAATAAAACAAACCACAAATTTTACAAAATTGTGTTTTAATTATTTCGTAAAGTGTTTCTTTCAAAGACAATTAATTCATTATTTCAAAGGTCTGAAAGTTTTCATTTCCTTTCAGAGATTCATTTTATTAAACTTTACATTTTTTACGAATAGCTTTTGAATGGTTAATGAAAAAATATATCTCTTGAATCGTTTTGAAGATTTTTTGTGTCTGTTTTTTTAACTATTTCCTCTTTAGCGCCAACATAAAAGTCTTACCTTTATTAATTTTTTATTATTTCAAAATTTTTGAGTTACAATTTTGCAACACCTTAATGTCGAATCTTTTCTGTTTTTAAACATGGGCTCATACGTACTCATGACAATATATAGGTATTATCAAAATGTACTGTTTTAGTATACTATTGATTTTGGAATCTTTATTAGCAACGTTATTCTCGTTTTCTTGAGAAATATAAGTTTTTGAAATAAGAGAACTGTAATTATAATTTTCTCTCACAAAAATTTAAAGGTTTTTTTCTAGAAAAAACATTTTTCTAAGGGTGGGTATAAAAAAATTATGAAGCACTTTGAAATTAAAATTTATTTGGTTTGTCACTATATTTTCAAGATTGTATATAAATGTGCACTTTAGTTTAGATTCATACTAAACACGTAAAAGCACTTGTGTTCTGCTAATATAACAATCTTCTATCTGTACCGATTTCCGACAATTCAATGATCTTTATGATGGTGAATCATCCACCCTCTATATTAAATGTACCTATTTGGCTTCTGACATTTTTGCGACAATTCATGCGTAGGACAACCATTCTCTCGATGATATTGCAGATGACACACTCAATCTGTTTAAGATTGTAAATAAATGCTGTGATGATATCAAGCCAGTCCCGTTAATTGCTATATTCGGAAATTATAGTGGTAAAATTTGTGTTTTACTCCAGGAAATTGAGCTTTATGCAAATATGCGGTTTGTATTTCCATGTTTGCTACTATTGCAGTGGGTTTTATAATTAATTGCAGTCGTATTAATTGCGTGCAACGCTTAAAAGTTGCTTTAGCACGGAGGATAATCTGCTAGTATACACCATAAATTAAATTCCAATATCTACATCAGTGATTCTCAAACTAAGTGCAGTTGGTATAAACTATTGTAACGTTGGTATTTCAGAAGTTGGAAGTTTATCTAAAATGATCCGAAAGAATTTATTTGACTTAAAAATTGAGTTTTGTTAGCATGGCTTCTATCGATTTGTTTTGATACTTAAGGGCATGGATGTACAAATTTATGAGTGGGTAAACTTTAACGCTCTGTCAAAGTAGTTGACAAGTAGAGGCGGTTTCTGGACAAACACTAGATTTTTGTAGTATATTACATAACAAGAGTTGTTAGAAGCATATTACGCACGAGTGGAATAGTTGCGCACGGAGCCACGTAGCGGCGAGTGCGTATTTCCACGAGTGCGTAATTGCTTTACAACTCGTGTTATGTAGCTTACTTTTTCTACGATCACATAATACCTACGATTTTCACGGCTTTTTGGCTAATATACACATGTAATTACGTTGTCTTGTCAATTTCGACGTAAGCCTGGTCGAAGAAATAGTTATTTATGTATCAAGGCCAAAAAGGTCTGGTTTGCTGGCCGAGACGTAGTCGAGGCCAGCAAACAGGCAAGGCCGAAAAAGTACGTTTTGGCCGAGGTGCATATTACATTTTTTGTGCCATAGAATTAAAAACAATTTAAATTTTTAGTATTTTTCAAAAACATAGGTTAGAAACTACGTGACATTCTATCACTGACAGATGACGGCGTATGCTGTTAGCTTTAATGCAAATTTACGCTGTAGCGGCCGAGAAAGTTACTTTTCAGGCCGTTGCTAAGGATAACGTTGGTAATGCAGTACTTTATGGCTGCTAACGCGGCCGTCAAACAGCTGTTTCTAGTACGATCGCACAAAAACATTTTTATTGAAAATTACTTTGGCCTTCCAAGAATTATAAACGCAGAATTTAATTCCTATAACAAAAAGGTTATCGACCAATGCTCAACGCGTTTTAGTTTATAAATAATTAATGTTTACGTTAAAATAATTAACAAATAAAAACGAACTCTGTTACCAACTATATTTCGCCACATGATAATAATAACAATTAATATCGCCGCTCAATTATTTGAGTCTTTAAAGGCAGATTAGATCTTGAATATTAAACGCAGTTTTAGGATATTAAATAAATTACGCACTTTAAAAAAATTGTTCTCACATAAACAAATCTGAACAAGCATCAAAACCGCAAAATTTTCTTTGTGCGTCTTCCATTATTCTTGTAGTATTGGTGGAAATTATGCGAATGACGTGATAAATTATTTAATCAAAAATTATAGAGCGAGCGTCTATTAATTATACGCCGTTGCGGTATTTCATTTAACATCTAAACCTACACACTTTGAATGAAAGTAGCGAATTTAATTATCTCTTATGAGTAGCCATGGCATTACAATAATTAAAACGCTATTTAAATGTTAATTTAATAATAAACAAGTTGCATTGCAATTATAACACCAGTTTGTAATTGTCTTGAATTACCTACATCCTACACGGGTGTCAAATACTATAATGTTCACAGTTCATACAAGTACAAGATAGAACTATCCGGCCATATAAATTCTTTATTTTAAAAGATGTTGCATTGGCGTCTTGTACAAAGTATTCGTAAGTTTTTGGAATATTTTATTAGGTTTTGATTATACGTATGAGTGTATTCAAATATTTTTAAATACTCAATTTTAAAACTAAATTTTTCTATTACATGTATACTAAAAGTATCTTTTGCGAGAAACCTTTTTATGCAAGAATTAAAGATTAGATCAAGTAAAGTGGCCTTTAAAACATTGTAAAAGAAAAACTATGATAACAAAATTAGAATTAACTGGCGAACTGTTATTATTGGAACCAATGTAAGATACAAAATTAATAATAAATAAAAAAGACTTTAAATATTTAAATTAATAATTCTTTTTTTTTTTAAATACAGATGGCATTTATACAGCTCCGTGAAGTTGGCTCTGCGATATTAAGCACAAAATCTAAATTATATCCAAAGATTTAGTGCTTATTTAGTGCTTTTTTGTGCTTTAAGAATTAACTTTATAACTGCAATAGTTAACGAGATATTTCACGCTGGCTCCGCGACTTTGTCTGATTGTATTCAATTTGCTAGAGGAATTAGTGCTTATTTAGTGCTTTTTTGTGCTTCAAGAATTAACTTGATAACTACTTTGGTTTAGGAGATATTTCAAAAATCGTACTTAACGCTTACTCCGCAGCTTTGTCTGATCGTATTCAATTTGCTAGAGTATTTAGCGCTTATTTAGTATTTAAACAAACCTCAGAATAGTGAGAATCGATAACAATATAGGAGTATATATTTAAAAGGAGTATATATTTAAAGTTGTAAGACTGTAATAGCTTTTCACTGAGGATTGTTTTAGTAAAAAGCAATGCTTTTGGGCGCTCTAATAAAAGGAGTATCCCAATAGTAACATTTTAAAATAAAGGGGACCCCTTTTTGCTTTTTATTTCTCTAGGCTAAATTTTGATGACTTTATTTTTAACGTTTTCTATTTTTGCATCATTTTTGGTAAGGCACATTGACCCATATCTAGAACAGAAGGTATATTTCAGCCAATGAACTTTATTTATCCCTTTAACTATTCTTCCCATTGAACACTTGTCCCTTATTTATTGCTTTGCGAACATAAAAACTATTTGTCCAACCTATGCCATTGTTTGGAATTTTAGCGGTTTGTTTATATTTCAGTGACTGATAATTTTACTGCAATTGCTTTAAAAACCTCTCATTTCAAATCTGTAATATGCTTTAATTTAATTTAAAGTTTATGTTTTAATTTTAGCGTGAAAATATTAGTTTTTTTTACACATCTGTACACACTGTAAATTATTTTTTTACTAACAGTTTATCAAATATTTTTATTATTCATTTCTACTTTCTGTCGTTTCCTGTTATGGAAGGGAAAAGTAAGTATAAAATACAATTTTAAAATGAAATATTTTAAAAACAGTTAAATAGTCAAGAGCTTTTAAATCATGTGTCCGAAAATACAGAATGTCATTTAAAAAACAAAGAGTTATATTTAAAATAAAATTGTAAATACGAATATGAATATCTAAAAAATAATTGAGTATAGGTACTACCGGTTGAGTATACCCTCTAAATATTTTGCAGTAGGTAAATACCAAAGGTTTTTTTCTTTTAAAATAAAGAGGTTGCAGTTCTTGAAAGATTTTAATTTGACACCCTGTAAATAAAAGGTGTCTTTAATAGAGTAAAGTAGCATCGCTTTACGATTACCTGTATCATTTACCTTATAAGTGTCTAAATGCATGTTAAACCGTAATGCGGTTGTAATAGTAGGGAAGTAAAAGATGCGATTAAATCTTGATTTATGGATGAATTTAAAAGCCAAAGTTTATGGCAGTTTGTTTTACTACTTTTATGTAACTTCTTAAACCTATCGAACTAACCTCTAGTAGTAATAGAATTATTAATGTGTAGTTACGCTGAAACTTAGTTGCAGGCGTATGAACAGCACCTCACAGAGAGTTTAACAAGTATGTGACAGCTAAAAATAATCAAAATTCAATCATCTTACTGTTAAAAGCCAATTTACCGACTTGTTTTATTGTGGATGCGAACAGCTATTACGTGTTTATTTACTATTTGAAACCGTTAAGTTGTTACAAAGCAATTTATACAGAATTCTGTACATTTTTCATTGCTGTGAAACGCACGCAAAATAATTATTTTATTTGAGTAGTCTGGAAACTTTATGGTCACAATCTGTACATAGTAATTTTTGAAGGATAGGAAATAAGTGCTTTATGAAAATAACCTAAACGCTTTGTAAAATATACAAAATGCTATACAAAAATTAATGCTGAATGAAAAAATTTTGCACGATATAAGGGAATTTCATCTTTGCAATTAAGTAGCTCGCCAAAATTTTGAAGTAGCTAAGTAGCCCCCAGCCCTAAAAAGGTTAGACATCACTGGCTTACTGTTTAA
This sequence comes from Elmis aenea, assembly GCA_947652605.1. Classification (NCBI taxonomy): domain Eukaryota; kingdom Metazoa; phylum Arthropoda; class Insecta; order Coleoptera; family Elmidae; genus Elmis; species Elmis aenea. Next base: position 11,499,486 of record OX393578.1, on the reverse strand, counting down.
TTAACCTAATTTTAAATTTTTGGATTCTTCTGCAAATCAATTCATTTATTTTCCTTGTTAAAGTTGGCCAACCAACTTTACAATTTTGATAAAAATCAATACCTTGCGAACATCGTTTATTTCAAGAAAAGGTCAAACGACCTACAGCAACAACCTCTAACCGATAATTATGTTTAATTATTAATTAATACATTCATTAACTTTACGATTTCTGGTTTGGATGCTGATTAATATGTTACATCCAATGTTTTTAAAGGAGGTAATGTTTAAATCGTTTTTTTACACGTACAATTAATTTAAAAAATTCAAAACTACCTGATTTAACACAAAAATATAGTCAAATTAGTAAAACAGTCGTATTTAGCTCTAAGGTACTGCTAATCTGTTGTTTTAGAACTTGGTTTGTTTTGTAATTTGTGTTTTTTTTTTCGTACTTGTTACATATTCAGTAAAATCTATGAACAAAGAAACTTTGTCACGCTTCATATTTAGAAGTTACTTAACACAATAACTGTCGCAATGACTAACATATGGTAAACATGCGTCTAAAAACAACGTTTTTAAAGCATCTGTTTTGCATGAAAATGCGAGCTATTTAATGTAATTAAACCTACAGTGCAGTAATAATTAAAGCAAATATTTAAGCATATTCAAACACGTGCTGACGCCTACACGTTCTTAAATATCCATATGCCAACGTCTATTGCATTTTATAAAATATAAATATATCAACATCTTAACAAGCTACAGTTGTCCTTGTGAATTTTCAGGAAATCCACGTTGTAAACGACTTAACTATGTAAATTGTGTTAATAAAATTTGTTATATAATGCAAACGGAATTGAAATATTCTGCGAAAAACTTAAAATTTGATTGTTCTACAGATAAAAACAATAAGTTTAGCTTCTACCTTGAGCTTTGAACCGTCCGGAAGGTACAGAATTGACTATTTAAAATTCTGGTCTTAAACATATTCTTGCTTTTTTAAATACTGTTGGACAATATTTAGTTTTTTTAATAGTCAAATTATGTTCCATTCTGTATGTAAGGTGAGGTTGGTTACATAATACATATCAAGTAGCTTCTGTTATGATTATCTGTGTTTTTGATTGGATTTGTTGGATGATACTTACAATTGACTTATTTGAGCATCCCCATAACTTAATCCCGTAAGTCCATCCTGGTTTGATTACTGCTTTGTGCAGTAGGATCTTGTTTTCCAGTGATAACGTTTTTTACCCTTTCGCTGCGGTAACCGGATTTAGCCGGTTTTATTTTTCGTGTCCTATGTGCGTGAGCCGGATGAATACCCTAAATATTTAGCTTCATTTGCTTTTAGGATCTTTTAGGATGTTATTCAGTTGTACTGGTGGGCATTTGGAGCGGTTTCAGGTGTATGTTACATGTTTCCTTATCGTTTCATTAACTTTGATTTTCCATTTACTTAGCAGGGGTCACGATAAGTTGTCGCTAGAATCTGATTCAAAAACTTTGCACCATTTTACTTGCAAAGGATGCGCGGATTGGTAAATAGAAGAATTTCGATTTTATCTCCGACGGTTTAATGGCCAACGCGATCGCAAAAATTACCTTTATTATTTAACTTTTCAGTTTGTGCCTTTTTTTCCGAAGGAAATGGCCAGTGGCACGTATAACTCTGCAAAACATTTAGTTTTGATGTTCTTTTGCAATAAACACAGCCTTTATCAGTTTCTAGCGACAACATATCGTGACCCTCCCTTTTAGCCATTTTTGTAGTGGGTCGATGTGAATTTGTAGTCTGGGTCCTTGTGTCGATTTAAAATCACTGTATCATCTGCAAATGTCCCAAGTGGGTGTTTTTGCGTAGTTGGTATATCTTAAATGTATAACGTGTATAGTAAAGGTCCAAGGACATTTCCCTGTGGTACTCCATATTTGATGACCTAAAGTTGGTTGGTCTGATAGTAAGGGGAAAAATATATTGTAAAACATATTGATCTTCTGAAAGCATTTTATTACTTCCTGGGGTTATTTCTAAAGTGAAAATAAATATCGAGTAAATTTATTATGCTTTCGTATTAAGAACATATTATTCATTTCATGTAAGCTTATAATTTATTTTTTGAATATTCGGTTTTATTAGCAAATAGAATTCTAAGATTCTATGACCTAATTTGTTAGCCTAGCACTGATCACAGTACCTTTTTTGACATGATGAGAGCACTTCCATCGAAGTGTTCTCTTCAACCATCAATCAGGTCAGATGGCCAGCGTTTTTTAACACTTTCGCTGCGGGAACCGGATTAAACCGGTTTTATTTTTTGTGTCCCATTTCCGGGAGCCGGATAAATAGGCTAGCGTAACCCACAAACCCATAAAACCCGAAAAACGCCGCACTCAAGGCACGAACTTCTCAAACACCCTTCCAGCAGTGGGTGAACGAGGATGTTACTTTGGCTCTCCAGCCTCTCCTGGTATTTAGCACTTCCGTTCCCAATAACATTTCTGATAAATGGCACATCCACGTCATCATCATGGAGGGTTTGGTCGGTGACATACCAAGGCGCATTAGCAGTTATTCGTAGTATTTTTGATTGGCTTCTTAGAATTATCGCCAAGTTGGACTTACTCGCACAACCTTAACGCCCCGCTTCGTAAATCCACATGGACTGACAGTTTTGCACAACAGTAATTTGTTCTCTAAAGATAGGCTTCTTCCAATCAGCCAGTACATATCCACTTTCAATTCTAGCGGTTTTCGCTTTTTGATGATATGATCTTTCCATGTCATTTTGCTATCTAAGTGGAAACGTAAGCACTTAGCCTTGCTTATTTGTGGTATCCCTATGCCATTTTTATCCACTGGTGGGCATTGATGCTTTCTTAATGTGAAAGTAATTTGCAAGCTTAAATATAAATGCTTATATAATTCTTAAGATGGAATAAAATTAATAGATTAATTCAATGTTGTAAAAACAATTATTGCTAATTTATTTGTGCATTAAGGAATCTTTTAAAGTAAAAAAAAATACTGTTTAAATTTCAAAAATTATATTTTGGTTTATAAAGGTATGTTGGAATTTTATTTTTGTACGAAATGTAGATGTTCCTCTATTACTTTGATTGCATGTGGTTAATAAACGACAGAGTATGAAGCAAAGTTGATGCCTTTTAACGATTTATAATTTGCTAACATCTAATTTACTTCTAGCTGCATATTTGACCTTGAGAGTCGGTTCACTTGTTAGACTTTCAGTCTCTGTTGGTCATTAATTGAATATCACTCTCATTGGCATCCGTCTAAAGGCAGTTCATTTCAGATAACTAGGTCTCGCATTCCAGCGGCAACCTGTTGTCTGCTCTGCTCGTAATGCAACGTTATCTCCGTATCGGCATAGTGTAACTGATTGTGAAATTGCTATAATGGTTGTTAGGGCTTTTTTTTATGCAATTTAAGATACTATTCAAGCGATAGGCTCGCTATAAATGTATTGTGGAACTAGTTTAATAAAGTGCTAGTTGACTTAGGGTAACGAAGGTTTTGATGCGTTCCTCTGCCGAGAACAGTCGCTTTATATATTGGTACATTGCAGACGCACAATACAATTGTCGGTTGCTCCACTTCAAGACCTGATGTATTATTGTAGCAGATAATCGAACACTCACTTGTTTAGTAAGTACATTATATTGCGATGCCGGCACCTGCTTTTTAACTCGCTCCAAGATTTTTTTTATGAAAATAAACTACACTCATAATGCAAGTACATTACATAAACCAATCAGCACTATCATCTATTATGTGAAAAATAAAGTATTTTGAAGTTAATGAAACAAAGCGGAAGTGGGAATTTTATAGGAAAAATAACGATCTTATCGGAGACCTTTGTGGTATTCCTAAAACCGCTTAGTAATTAAATGCATTTATTCGCTGATGCATGATCATAATTGAATTAACAAGGTCGGTTTTATTTTAATAACATTTTAGGAAATTGTACTTGGTCGTTTATGAGCAATTTTTTTTTGAAGTGAAGAATTCCAAGGTCTGTGATAATTTCAAGCGAATTCCTTAATAATACTTGGCAAAAATATATGTTAATTATTTTTATTTAAAGCAAACTAACACATTACTTATGGGGTAGTATACACAAAGAGTTACCCGGTGGTGTTTCATTTTATGTAAATAACTGATAAATAGTCTGTAAAGATTTTGACCTGGAATAAATTTAAAGAATTAAGTTGTTATTTGGTAACAGTTGCGTTATTTTTATAATATCATATAGACAACACTTGAGGAAGAAATGTTTGTTAATCGTTTATTTTCCACCAAAATTTCTTCTTCTATCATCTTTTTTTAGGCACAGCCTGTTTCACTTCGACCTCTACGGAGGTTTTTCTCTTGACCATCTCTGGACCAGCCCTTTGACAATCTTCTTACTTTCCTCTTCGCTGGCGACTTTTTATCTCTTGCTATTTTCAGTAGTCCGTTATCCTCCATTCGTTCTACTGTTGGTCCCATTCCTTCTGTCTTGATGATGCCTTGTATTTTTTATATTGCCCACTTCTTGGGCTATGTACTCTCTCTTTAAGTGTATGACCAGTGATTGTCTTCAGAATAGACACATCTATTGTTCTTGTGAGCTAATTTTATCTTCGACGTTTAAGTCCAAGATTCAGGTGCTATGATTGGTCGTATTACACTCATATATACAGGGTGTTTCTTAAATATTGCGAAAAAATTCGGGATGTAATTCCTTATCGAAAATTAAGGGGGGGCTTATATAAAATGTTTTCTTTAGACGTCTCCTTTCGGAGTTACACCCCCCTAAAGGGGAGCGGTAAAATTAGATTTTTATTTTATTTCTCAAATTTGGATTAATGTAGGAGACTGATATTTGTAGTAAGATTTACAAACATCTCCCACCTTCACAAAGGGCTGAATAGTGCGACCCCTGTTGGTTTTTTAATCAGAACTTTTTGGTGGGTTAAAATTTTGCAATTTAAAATATTTTTTGTAAGCGATACCAATTAAGTTAGAAAACGAAATTATTAAAAAATACTTTTTTCATACACAAAACCGTTTTTGTTTAATTTTAACACAGACATTTTTAATTCTGATTATCAGATATAGATATATTGCATCTAGTAAATTGTCGAAGAATAAAATTCGTAAGAATCGTGGTGCAAAATTATTAGGAGCCTTATGAACATGCAAGTTTCAAAATTTCCATAAATTTACAGTTTAAAATTGTTGTGATATAAAATAATGAGTAAAAATGCGTCCATTTTCGTTGAAATTCATTTTATTTAAACAATTTATTTGTCTGTTCGCATTTCTTAAAGTCACTTCACCAACGACGGAGTCCGTCAAATGTGCTCATTTGTTAGTCCATTTAATGAATGCAAGTAATCAAAAATACTGCTTAAGGCGGAAGGCTCTCACGATTCCGTTGTTCCAGAGCTAGTCACCAAGTCTTTTAAACAATGTTCAAGCATTTTAAACCGGAACCAGAACTTACCGTTGCATGTAAACCGTAAATCTTTAATTTTAAAGATGTTTATAGTTCATCAAGTTTGGACCCGTTAAGAAATAAAGAATAAAAATAGATTACGTTGATAAATGATAAGACTTACTTAATTTTTACTGAGCAATCGAAATTTCTTCTGCTTTCTTATCTTTATGTAGTAAGAATTCTAATGAATTTTTTACGCAATAAAAAGTACACAGACAGATGCCTGCTTGCAGACTTAAATGATCGAGTAAGCTACAAACCTGCTTCTACTACAAATTCAAAATTCAAAAGACATTACGAATTATTTACATTTTATATAAGGTAAACAATAATTCGTGATTTAATTTGTTATTCCAACGTAGGGATATAACAAGAGCTTTAGTATAGGTTTAAATTTGGCAAAGCTGTTAAATATTACCTATGTTAAATAACAGATTTTAGATATCTGCAACCCGCCATGACAACTAAAAAAGGGTAAAACTGACTACGTTTTTTGCTGGAATTTTTTTGTTTATAAATATTTTCAAATTTCGTAAGATCTTCTTTCCGGCACATTTTTAATGATGTTCTCAGCTATTTGCTTTTGATTCGATCTTGTTTTTCCGGTTTTTTCGACGTCAATTTTCATTTTTGTTTTATGGGCGCTACCATGTTTGAAATATAGATACAGTTAGCCACAACTTTTTTCTGATTACAAAAGTTGACCATCTGACTGGTTTACTAGCGTTATTACAAAAAATATTGTTAAACAATCTTTATGCCACAACTAGGATACCCTTGACGAAGAAAAAAATAACCTTGGTAAACCAAAACTGATTTCTTAAAATTACAATAAAACTAAAGTAAAAATGCATGAAGTACGATTTAAACAAAACATATAGGTATTAAAAAATAAATAAAAAGCAAGAATTTAAATTTCGTCTTCACTTTGACGTATGTACCAATGTACCCTAGTAATTTATTTAAAGTTGTAACATTTCCTTATACTTCCCTCTTTAATACAAATCTATTTCAAGTATTTAACTTATGTCATTCAAGTATACTGTTAGGCATTTCCCTTTTACAATAATTTACATAATTACTTTGAATTCACTAATTATAGTTGTTTTCACACAGCTCGTATTAAACAAATACAAACCGACTGCACTTGTTATAAATACTGTTATTCGTTTACAATTTCTTTTGAGTTAACGTTGTCTGGAAACGAGGGTATTAAGTTGGATTATTAAATTAGGGTTTAAACATTTTATAAAAAACATGATTTTAATGCCTTGTTTACTTTTTTATTGGAGTATTCAATTAGATAATTTCGTTTGCTATAGTTATACATATGTACGAGGTAAGCGCCAAAATTTCCCGGCCTGACATAGATCTAGGTATCACAGGCGGGTCAATTTTTTTTAACACATTGGCTTAAGTGATATTAGTCTTGGCAAAAACAAAAATGGGTTTTATTTTAATTGGTTTTCTTATAACTGTCATTCGTTCATCACGTTGTCAGAAATCACGAAAATTGAAAATCGGGCCAAGGTCTTTCTCTTCAAAGCATCAAAGTTCGACTGAATGAGGTGTTCGTCTTATTCTGTGGAAAAATATTGGTCAAAACGGTTTCGAATGGAACAAGAATCCTTGGAAGATGATGCAAGAACAGGAAGGACTGTGGAAGTGGTGAAGGACTACAAGATTGCCCTTGTTGAGGACTCGTATTAGGAGATCGACGCTTGAAGGTGAAAGAACTATCAAACATGTCGGGGCTTTCAGATACAAGCATTCGCCGAATCCTCCAGCGATCGGTTAGGCATGAATAAAGTTAGTGCAAGGTGGGTCCCCAAACATCTCTCAGCAGTTCAGCGCCAGCGTCGTGTTGAATGCGCTCGATCTTTTCTGGAGCTCTGTGGAGAAAATCCTGTGGAAGCGTTGAAGACAATGGTTACAGGGGATGAAACATGGTTCTCTACTATGATCCTTGTCCAAAAGAGAATCGATGGAATGGAGGCGAAAAGGAAAAGCACCGCCAAGAGAATTTAAGGTGTGAGTCGACAAAAAAGGTGATGGCTACGATCTTTTGGGATTGTGAGGGCATTCTTCTCATAGATTTTAAACAACGCAACACCACAGTCTACGGGGAATATCCTGCACAAATTACGACAAAATATTCGGGAGAAAAACGTGAAAAACTGACCAGAGGCGTGCGTTTACTGCACGACAATGCCCCCGTGTACACTGCTGGATTTGCTCAAGCTGCAATGCGAGACTGCGGTTTTGAACAAATCGATCGCCCTCCGTATAGTCCAGATATGGCCCCCAGTGACTATTAACTGTTTGGAAATTTGAAAAAAAGACCTTCGCGGGCGCTATTTCAGTGACGACCAAGAGGCGAAGGCTACAATTTGGGCACATTTTGCAGACAAACCGAGGACATATTTTTTAGGGGTAGGGGAAGATGGTATATACTGGGACATGGTATATAGTGGGACAACAGAGATTTTGGCCATCTGTTACCCCGTACTTGAAGTTTGTTTACATCAAAATAGCGGTTAAGCAGTCCCATTATATCCTGTCTACAGTATGTGTCGTAAACAATGTCATTGCACATGTGAGGCATGTTTGGTAACTGCGCATTGTTTTTTTGTGGTTATTCAGTTTATGTGCTAAAACTTTTTTATTTATTTAACAACAATTAAAAAATTTGGCGTAGGTGTACCTTACAGTATATTAAATGTATGTACAATGTTAAAACTTAAAATAATCATACAAGTTTTTCATTAAATCGTTGCTTTTAAAAATTGATCACATGGTGCATTGTGGGACAATGATGATAATCAGGTAAATTTTCTGAAAAAGACTTCCGACTTTAGATTTTCTTTCTCTAAAAACAGAGATAAAGACTGTGTTGAAAAAAAAATATTCTGTGTAGGTTAAGCGCACCGACTACGTTTGGGGGCACTGAAAAAACAAAGAAACATTTTCAATTTTAGTTTGATTTTTCAAAGTACAATGTCTAAATGCCCATGAAAAGTGAAAGTTTTTAAAATAAAAAATTAAAATTAAGCTTTTTTTTAATTAGTTATGCTTTATTTCATATATATTTTTTGCTGTCCCACAATGTACCACGGGGTGGTTTATGTGGGTACAAGTGGTGTATAGTGGGACAGTCCCTCTATTTGTGTACCTTTATTTTTTTTAAATATTTTTTTGTATATGCAATGATAAACTAAAGCAATATGAATATCTCATATCAATTTGAGGTATACAAATTAAGCCGTTCAAAAGTTACGCAAAATTAAAAAAAAGTGTCCCAGTATATACCACCTTCCCCTATCGAATTGTTGCTAAAACGATGTAATAAATGCATTGATGTCAGGAGGGATTATATTGAAAAATAAAATTTAATTTTGAGCGTACGCCGTTTCTTTCCTAGTCAGGACGGGAATTTTTGGCGCTCACCTCGTATATAGACGTAAGATAAACTATTTCATGTGTTTAATTGTATAATATTTGAGTGTGCCATAATGTTTTGGTGTAATTATACACTGTAAACTAATCTAGCCTTATTTATACGTACAGCCAATTGCACTAAAGGAGACAATAAAATTAATTTATACAGTGCAATTTCCAAGATACATGAATTTGAATAATCACAATTTCCACGAATTTAAGCGTGAAATGTCCATATCAGGAAAACCGAAGACTGTTATTAATAATCTCCGGCTGTGAAGGTCACTTGTGTCTTGCTACGACCTTATTCTAATAAGTTCGTACAAACATTTTATTGCAATTAAAATTTCACTTAATCAGTGAGCCATTAAACATTTACATGTTTATTTATAATGCACTCCATAAAATTAATTAATTATATACGTCTGGATGGCTGTAAGCAAACATACATGTCATGGTAATAAAATAGAGTAGATACATTCCCAGATTATCTATTCCGTTTAGTATAAAAAGTGTGAAGATTGCCTTCAACACTTATTTGCATTTTGTGAAGTAAAGTTGAATTTGTTTATTGATGTAAGAACTAAGTTAACCCTATGCACATACGCGGAAGCAAATAAATTATCCTCATAAATGATTTTATGTGATATTATTATCGCCCTTCTGGAAATTAGGGTCTATTTTTATCTTATTTATTTTGGTGTTACAAATATTAGTCGTAGTTGGAACAATAGGTTTGTTCCAACAAGGCTATGTACTATCAGGATTCTGCGCAGTATCGATATCGCGTTCCAGAACAGTCTCTGATAGTTCACTGGACGGTTAGTCGGCTGTTCCAACTGTTATAAAATAAATACATGAACTAGTCAGTGTAACGTCAAAACAGTACGTGAATGAAGGCATGTACTAGCGCTTGGATTTTACACGCATGCGCTGTTCATAACCAACCTGAGCTCTGGTAGCTATGCATTGCCCTCCCAATCCCATTTAGTACTGTTTTTTTAAGGTGTTTACACTTGCGATGCGCACTTTTCTATGAACCCAATATACACAAATGTCATTTACAGTTAGGCCAGTCATAAAAGCGTTCCAACAACGACTAATACTGGCCAATACATTTATTAGTACATAGTTCACCCATGCGAATAAACCAGTTCATGTACTTATCCCTGAATTGGTTTTAAATCGCTTGTTGGAACAAACATAATAGTAGATTTTGTTTTTCGGTAGGACAAATTTCATGAACTCATACCAGAACGATTTGATAATCTTTGTGGTGATACAATTTAGAAAATATTAGAAAATGAAACACTAATAATAATATAATATGTCTATTATTTTATTGAATAATAATACTGATATTTATTTAACTTTGGACAAATTATTTTATAATTATTAACATACACATGTTAATATAACTATAACATTAAAACTTTTTCTTTATAAAACCGCTGATCTTATGTGTAAACCTTAAAATATAAGTTTTACTTTTAACCTCTCATAGATCGTTATAAGCTTTCCATCCCTTATTAATCAAAGGATCATGAGTTTAGTTTATTTTTATTGCCTGAATGACAATTTAAAGTTTTTACAATTTCTAGTTGGATCATTGTGAATCTCAGAATTTTGTGTTGTATATTTTAACAAAAAATTTAGAAGCAGGTTATTTGAAATATTGTAAATTAAAATAATCGTGTTAAAAACTATCCACTGTTTTATACTAAGCTGTTGTAAGGTATTTATTTAGCATTAGAGTAATTTTTGTGTACCTTGAATGGTGTAAAATAACTCTCATAGAACATAAATAAGTTTATTCAATATTAATAACATTAAACAAACAAGAACTGACAGTTTAATATCAATTGTACAGTTAACAGAAAATATGCTCCAACAAGGTATTAAAATAAAATATGATATTCTTTGAATTGTATAATCTATAAACGCATACGTCGAAATGTAGGCATGTAAAACAAAAAACCTTGACGAATAACAGTTTTACAGTAGACATTTTTGCATATATTTCTTCCATAATACAGCAAATGTAAAATAAAAAATAAGCAAATAAACATAACATTATATAAATTTGCACCATAATAGCCTCAATGTGTCTCACTCATTCAATACTTTCCTTGAAATCTCGAAAAGCCATATATTTCTCAACATATAATTACTTTCTCTTTTAAGAAAACGAAAACTAATAAAACTGAAGATGATTTAGCATTAATTAAATGAATCAGTTCCTAGATTTAATAGTACATAATAAAATATTAAATTCCAACTTTTTTATTACTGTAAAATATGTACTAATTATTTATTTTTGTTGCAGATTAATACCTGGGACCATCATATCCCTTCTTCGTGTGTTTAAAAGGTTTGTAAAAAACTTTATTAGTATAGTTTTGTGGTCCTGTCTTCTTGTGGTATTAAAGTTTATCCAAATATAAATATATTCCCAGTGTTAATAATAATAATAAAAACTGTGGTGTTTCTTACTTCATAACACACTACTACGACTATTGGTTTCAGGGTAATAATCGTTTAATATTTTGTCTTAGTTGAGTATGAGAAATGACAGAGCAATAATTATGAAATATTTGGCCCTTTTTATTGTATATTTGTGGCTTAACACACTATTTAAAAATTAGATTCTTGATTACGTCCTTCTAAACACCACTCATCATAAAACAAAGAACTATCGTTTATAGTATATTAAATAACAAGAGTTGTAAGGAGCATATTACGCACTAGTGGAAAAATTGTGCATTTTCCCGAGTGCGTATTTGCTTTATAACTTGAGTTTTGTTCTATACTTTTTCTACGACCACATAATATTTTTAGTTAGTATTAAACACACTTGTACGTACGCTGTTAGTTGGCAATTTTGACAAAAATCAACGTTGATTGGTTTTAGAAAACTACTTTTTGCTTACCTTGCGTTAGAGATCCTCTTGCTGTGCATGCAGCTTAGGTTGGACTACTTTTATAATTTTTAGACAACTATACTTTTTGCTTACCATGCGTAAGGACTCTCTTGCTATGCACGTTATGTACTGTTATAGTCATTTAACGAATTGGTCGTAGAAAAAATCTAAAGCATCATCTGTTTACTTTACTGCAAGAAAGTGCAAGTGTTGATACTATTTTATTTATTAGAATTACCTTCAGGGTATTTTTTACGCAATATTTAGGTCTTTAGTATTTTGCAAGTAATATTTGGTGTAAGAGTTGTCTTAACCTGTACGAAGTTAAACGTGTTACTACCTAAATAATCCTAACTTTCTAGTACCAAATAAGTAAGCACTATTACACACCTGATTATGTCGATACATACGTAGGCCAAGCTGATTTAATTTAGAATTTAAGAAACTAGTAGTCCATGAAAAACAAAATTCGCGCCTGCATACTATGCAGTTCTTTACCTGTCAAGTTTGTTTGGAACCAAGTTTATTAATTTAGTTGAAGTAGTAAAAATATGTAGTTAACTCTAGATCATTTCAAATTATGATTTAGTACGGTTTTAGAAAGGGTTTAAGTGCCTATGAGGTAAAAAAAAGTTTAGATTTAAGAGTACGGGCCTAGTCAATGCAATTAAGAAAGATACACAGCAAAATAGTTCGTAGAAAAATGTTCGCCCGAAGTATTCAGTGGAGTTGTAGAGAAGGGGATTATGCTCCATCGCCACAATGCATCGTCTCGTACGACGGCTTCCACTCTTAAATTTTTGACTGCAAAAAATAAAAGTAATATAGCATCCACCGCATTCACCTGACTTGGCAATGTACGACTTTTGATTTTTTTGACTTGAAAATATTGCGGGGTAAAAGTCCTTGTCTAAGGAGCAGATCGACTTTGGCGTTCACGAATTTGCAAGTATCTAAAGAAGATCGCTTGGGGGCTTTTCTTCATCTCCTTTTTCTTATTCTTACGCCTCTCTAGCTTTAGGTGGAAAGCTTCTGTTTTTTCTTAGGTATGTGACTTCTTTTTGTATGCCTCCTCCATCTTTTTCTATCTCTTATTAGTTCTCTCAAAAATGTAGGAAAATCATTTTGAAATTAAAATTCTTCTGTACTTACTTACTACAAAAGTGTAATTGTTTCTTTTAATATTTAGGGGCAATAATTTGAATTCAATTAAAGATTTTTTAACTATGGATTGGGTTAATTTTAAATCACTTTTAAACAGACGCTGTACAAATTTTATGTGTTCGCGTATACAGCGTCATTCAAAAAGTCTGCAACAAATGGAAAAAAAAATTATTGATTGCTAAGAAACTATTGTTCTTGATGGTGCATGGTCTAAAACTAATATTAGGATTTAAAAAAAAGTTCGATAAAAAGTCATAGGATACTAGATTTTTGAAATATTCTCACAAGTAAAGTGACCTTATTTTAAGAGATACAAAAAAAATGTTTTGGAAAGGGTTATTAACTATCCAAAAATAAGGCTAGATTTAAATTTTGACTGTCAAATTTTAATTTTAATTTTTTAAGAAATGTTTACATTCAAAAGGTTTGAAACAGATTGAAAAAAAAGTTATTATTAATTTATCAGAAAATTTTATTCTTAATAAAAGTTCGTGCATGATCTAAAACTAATTTTGAGATGAAAAAAAGTTTAATAAAAAGTTATAGGACACTAGATTTTAACGATTTTTGAAATATTCGCAAGAGTAAAGTGCCCCTATTTTAAGAGATACAAAAAAGTTTTAGAAGAAAAAGTTATTAAGAATCTAAATAAGGCTAGAATTAAATTTTGACGGTCAAATTTTAATTTTAATTTTTTAAGAAATTTTTACACTCAAAAAAACAAATGGGAAATTATTTATTATCGATTTTTCAGAAAAGAATAAAATTTTCAGAGAAATTCATAATTTTTTTTTCCATATGTTGCAAACTTTTTGAATTACGCTGTATAAAACAACTACATCGCCTTTATCTGAATTATATGCAAGTACTAATGTATTTCTATTGAGAAAAATGTCGAAATGTCCCAGTAAAACATTATTAGCAAGATTCTGCGAAGAACGCATTACCTCCTAATGTGGCCACTTACAAAATATGTGACATCCTAATTTTTATGCTAATAATTTTATAATTGCCGTACGTAAGGCCATTCTGTTTAGTACTGTGAAAATATGCGATAATAAAATTTTATGCCCAATTTTTACAACATCTATTTTATGGCGTTCGGTGAATAGGTACAAGTAGGATAGGCAAGGACAAACTACTTAGCTATGGATACTCGCTGTTATAAGCTCAGCACTTAGTGTTGCGTAATGTATACAAACAAGTGTAAATAAATAATTCAGTCAATGTTACCATGTCTTTTTAGCAACAATAAGCTACAGTCATATGTTAATTTAATGTTTTGTTTACACCAGTGGTTTTCAAACATCTGTCGGAGTTTTGGTGCGCAGTGTAACTAGGACAACGTAGTGAGTTTTTTCATAAAGTAAAATTTATTTAATTTTAGATTTTACTTCTCATTTACACCCAAATTTTCATTTATAATGTACAAAATTTTACAATCAGTACACAAAATGCTCTTGGTAGTTGTTTTTTTTTTTAATTGGCAAGGTTTCGTCTCTCTAAACTTTCATTCTTAAATTATTCATCTGCTAAAATTAACATTTGAAAATTAGTGGTACATAGGACGCAAACGTTTTTTTTAAGGTTAATTAAACAGAACAAGTTTTTCCCTAGTTTTGCTCCTCCTACTGTTTATTTTCCACCCCACTTAATTAGTTAATTACATAACACTTGTTTTTTTCAATAATGTATCACTCTGAAAAAGATTATGAATGCATCTCATATTCTCATATAATTCCTAAATAACTTTTGCCGGCTTAAATTTAGTTAAAGAAGTTGTGTAACAATAAAATATCACTCTTTGATACTAAGTTTCTCAGACAAAATACAATATGTAGATAAAAAGATGATTAAAAAACCAAAATAACTGCGTTTCAACTTTAAAAAACATATATTTTTTTAAATAGCAATAGAAAAATTACGTTTATTTTGTGTAGATATAGGCTTAATTGTGGACACAGTATTTCTTAGTAGTTCCATATTTGTTATTTTTGTACCTGTTGCTTAAAATATATGATTTTTTTTGTAAATAGTCCAATATTTGTCCAGGGCTGCGGAGTCGGTAAAAAAGTCGACTCCAACTCCTAATAATTTTAGTAATTCGACTCCGACTCCGACAAAATTAAATACCAAGGCATTTTATGGTGGTAATATAAGAGAAAAAAAATAATATAAAAAATAATTTAAAATTTGAGTTTAAATTTTGCGGCAAAGAACCAACCACCTCGCAATTTTTTGTTGTACTCGGAGTCAAAGTCGGAGTCGGTACATTTTTTCCGACTCTGACTCCGACTCCACTGACCAGAAATTCCTCCTAAACTCCGACTCCGACTCCACAGCCCTGTATTTGTCAGTAACTTCATAATTAATTCACTTCTTTCTTACTTTCCGTTGTAGGTAAATGTAACTGTTTTTAAAGAGGCAATTCTTTATTTCCATTAATTGGAACTTCTTCGCCGTTATCAAACTGTTGACAACTAGCAAATAATCTATTTAAAATATCTTTCGCATTTTTGTAAATTTCATACTAGTCTTAAACATACGTGTCCCCGTTATCGGCGCAGATATTTTAAGTGGTGATAGAGGATCGTTTTTTAAGAAAAAATTTCAAGTAAAACTTTTTCCTAAAATCAAATGCTAAGCAGATATCAACACTAACTTTACACTTCTGCATTTAAGACTCTGTCATCGACAGTTTCGGAAATTCAAACCAATTTGCCGGAAAAGCTGAATATAAGGAACAGAATGTAAAAACAAATTCCGAGAAATAATGTTTTGCACTTAAAATTACTGTAGCATCGGCATTATTCATAATATTGTGTATATCGTCATTAGTTTCAAGGCATTTTAAATGCAGAAGTGAAAAAAAATCAAGTATGTGTTGATATCTGCCTAGCATTTGATTTTAGGAAAAAGTTTTACTTGAAAATTGTTCTTAAAAAACGATCCTCTATCACCACTTAAAATATTTGCGCCGATAACGGGGACACCCTGTATATCTTTATCTTCGCAAGCGAAATTATTTAAAAATTTATAAAGAGATATATATGTTTCTTCTTGAACTTATTTTTTCTTTAATTAATTGCAATAAGAAGCTCCGTACTCTTAGGTCTTTCTTAACCTTCCCTAATTTCAAAAACAAATATTGTAAGGTTCGTCTGTAGTTAGCAGTGTAGAATTTCTGGAGAAATGTGAAAAATTAATTTTTCTTTTTTTTCGAAAAGTTCTCGAAAAAGAATTTTCCAATAGAAACACTAGTGGATATGAAATATCCTGTTTATATTAATCGCGTTATTTATTGCAAATACCAAATTACATGAAATGGCTTAGAGCATATGGAATATTAATAATAATAATCAACTGGTGACTTTGAAATTTGCATGAAAATGATTTATATCGGATGTTTTATTCATATTTTTCAATATAACTGCGACTTCTTTATTGCGCATTTCTTTATTATTTTTCACGTACTTAGAAACGTAAAACAAATGCTTGCAGCACAGATTGCGTGTTATTATGTAGTTGCGTGTATAAGTACTTACGAACATATGTACATATGTGTAGTTATGCAATGAATACGTTGTTGATGTCTTGCATGCAAATCAACCTCAAATATTCTCTTATGCTCAAACCATAGTTGGAATTGCAATTGCGGTATTTATTGAGTAATTGTTCAATTGTTCGTTTATTTGACAGGAAAGGACAAGTGATCCTTTATTTATTTTTCTGTACATTGTCGACGATATCTCCTTGACCGAATATACGTACAATTAAATGCACATCTGTTCGTTCTATTATGCAGTTGACAGAGTAATTGTGTTAATAATGCTTGATGGAAATATGTCTGATTTAAATTCAAAATTAGTTTTAAAAAATTTGTTATAAGATCATTCGAAAACAAATAAAAATAATTTCTAAGTAATAGAGTGTTTGTTATTTGATAGGGCCAGAAATATTATATAGAAATAACCATGTGATCACATTTTTTGTCGTATTTTACTTTAAAAAAAGATAAATCAACTTCTTTGCTAGTTTAAGTTACGTTCTACCTCCAAAGTTCTTTATGGCAAAACATACACCCGTACGCCTTGCAAATGTAATGTAATTATTTTTAATGTATTCTCTAACAAGCACAGTGCACGAATGTGTGAAATTAAGTATAATAAATTTGTAGCATGCTTAAGTAAACAAGTTCATTTGTTCCCACAATTCATTGTTTGAAGTTTATGGAAAACGCTTACATCAAAGGACAAGTCCGAGATTAGATTACATTCAAGGTGACCATTAAGTTGGATGTAAGAAATATATTTAAAAGGCACTAAATGCAAAACTGTGGTAAGATAAATGTTATTCATTAATTTGCGAGGTTTTAAGGCGCTGTGTAGAAAAATGTTCAATTAATACTTGACTTTAAAAGTTTTATAATGTCTTGATAATGTGTCTTTTGGCTGTGTTAAATTGCGTACATTTTAGTAAGCTACAACAGATTTATTTCTTGACTAAAATGGTACTCAAGTTGGCACTTTTTGGTATCAGCATAGAAATGTACAATATTTTTTTAATTTCATGCATTTATCTAAGGGTGGTCAATAACATTTGTTATCGTGCGATTTAAACTGGCTTGAATTTATGTTGTAATTTTGGCAATTGTCATGAGACAAGTTTATTAAGAAGGATATTTCATGGTTATTACATTTATCTGCGCAATTTCTTATTTTTTTAATAGCAAACTTATTTTCTTTTTCTTCTTAATCGGTTCTTCTTGTACCTTTCGGTGTCGAGGTATGATTTTCTATTTCAGTAATAAGTTTCTCCGCTCCTGCCTATCGTTAGCTAATTGTAGCACATCTCTCCAGCTGACTCATTTTTCTTCTATTCTCTGCCTCACTTCTTTTTCCCATTTTATTGTTGGTCTTCCTCTATTCCTTTTTCCCTTCATCTTCATTTTCCATCCTATTTTCTCTAAAAATTGTAACTGCAAATGACAGAGCACAAACAAAAATTTAAAAAAAAAACATTAATTTTATTTTACAATAATATTTCATCTCGCGACACTAAAATATGTTCCTAAATTGTATAAAAACATTCCACGTACTAAAATTACCTAGAGATAATCCGCAAAAACATGTCACACCACAAAAGCACGTTATGAATGATTAATTTAATCCCTAACTCTAACATTCCTAGAGTTTTGGTTGCACTACCAATATAATGCGGTTAATAAAATCTGTAAACATCTTGTAAAGTAACAGTTTTGCGCTTAATGCCAAACAGCACTCAATTATTGTAGTTGTTATCGTGGTTTAGATATTTATTATCAACATAAGTTAACGAGTTTTTTATATGGTTAAACCAACGTTCATAAATTTGTGGTATTATGAAACTGTTCTTTAAAAATTATTTTATTAGATTTATGCACTTGCACGTTACTGTTAAAGCCCAAAAATTGGTTAATCTTTACTGATTAATCCTAGCATTTATCATAGTGAAGTGGTAAAAGCCTGAAAAATGCTTGTAAACTCTTTCATTTCCGGGCTTTACGTTTGTTTTCATAAAAAAAAAGCTTTAACCAACCTCTAACCTGACCCTCGTTTATTTGGTCATTTATAGGTCAGGTTAAAGGTTGATTAGAGCATTTGTTAAAATAATTATTAAAAATGTGGCTAATTTCGGAGTTTTACCACATCACTATGGTAAATGCTAGAATTTACCGGTGTAACTTAGGATTTGCAAATTTTAGGGTTTTTACTTTAACATATATACAGAGTGTACCAATTAAGGTGGGTCACTATGGTGATCTTGTTTCATAAAAAGACAAAAATCTGGCTATTTTACAAAGAAGCAGGGTCTTTTAAAGAGACTTCGAAAAAATTGAAAAACTTCCATTTTATTTATACATTTCTTTATATTGACTTAAACTTTGAAATGTGTTATATACTTTGTTTATGTCATATTTTTTGACGCTGTTTAGTTCAGAGCCTGTTTTTGTTTTAAATGCGATAGTCAATTTTTTTAATTTTTTATGGGTGGCATATTAAATCATATTACAAACTGACTAATTTTGTGTAAAATGCAATAATAAGGTCTTATAAAATGTCGAATCTTTAAAGATATAAAGGGTGTTCCATTTTTGATCGCATTATTGGGGTAACTAAATAGGTTTTTAATGAAGTTAATGAACTGATGCATAATACAGGGTGTTTCTTAAATATTGCAAAAACAAATCGGAAGGTGATTTCTTACCAAAATTAAGGGAGGTGTTTTATATAACATTTTTTCCTTAGACGTATCCTTTCAGAGTTACACCCCCCTAAAGGGGAGCGGTAAAGTTGGGTTTTTATTTTATTTCTCAAATTTGAATAAATGAAGGAGAATATTTGGTTAAGGTTTTTTACTTATTAAAAAAAATTGAAGAATAAAAGTTTCTAAATAAACCAAGCTTAAAAAAAATTAATTGCAAACTTGTAACCCACCAAAAAGTTATGATAAAAAAAAAACAACAAGGGTAGCACTTTTCAGGCCCCCGTGAAGTTAGGAGATGATTGAAAGTATTACTATGGGAAACCTTTTAATAAGCATAAAACATCTACCTAATATCATTCTCCTACATTTGTTCAAATTTGAGAAATGAAATAAAAACCTAATTTTACTGCTCCTTTTTAGGGTGGTGTTACTCCGAAAGGAGACGTCAAAGGAAAAAATGTTATATGAAAGACCTTCCTTAATTTTTGATAAGGAATCACCTCCTCAATTTTTTTGCAATATTTAAGAAACACCCTGTATACAAGTAACATTTTTAGGAGACATGTAACAGTTAAAAAAAAGCTTACTTCTTTGTCGATTTAACCATTCTTTTACCTCAAACGACAACTCTGTAGTTCATGATTCGACCCTGTATATGTAGGTACATAGTAAGTAGCAAGTAAATTCGGTTATTACAGTTCTCATGTTTAAAAGCTTTTCGATAAATTAAACTTTTAAATTCAGATGATCAAATTAGAAATTATACATTTTCTATTTTATGTTCTACTAATTTTAACTTTTTTTTAAACCTAAAGTTCCCTTCATCGAACGCCTCGTTTTTAAGTAGTTACTATAGGCAAATTATTTAAAAGCTCTTTTCTCTTCATAACATAAGGAAAGTAATGAAGTTGCAAAAGTTGTAACTTCTAGCCATAACTCTTAAATTATAGTTTTTCATTTCCAGACGTGCGCGCACCTAATTACACATCCTTAAGTTATTCTTCAAAAACTGGTTAAAAATGGACAATGCATGCATGCAGCCTAGATTGGCATCTGTCACGAACACAATAGAAATAAAACAAAAAATAACGACAATTATCCATTATACCATTATTGATATACATTTAAACACAGGTGTGGGCCGTCCAAGGCTGAGTTGATTACCATTCATGCATAGCCTTTTATGATGCTCTGGAAAAAACCTTCATTGTTCAAATATCTGAATGTATCATCAGTGAACTGCAAAAAAAATAAAGCAAATTTGTCTACACAGTCTGTGGCTTAGATTCATAATAGTAAAACAAATTCTTCACCTATATAGTTTTATCAGTTATGGAATGTGCATGTGACTTCTGCACCTAAAACAAATCACAGTATAATCGAAACAGTCTGCAATAATAGCTTTTCTAAGTTACAAATGAAACAAAATTATATTTTACTTAAAAAAAAATTTGCTCGATATCACAATAACCCCTTAAAATACTAGAGCCTTAAGCGTATTACAACTTTTTTTAATCTTTCATAATTAAAAACATTTGTATTTAATAAATTTGACATTATTTATGTTTCTGCAGTTACACTAATTACTCTTTTTTAAACGACTATTAATTTCTTTTGTAATTCCACCCAACTGTCTTAGTTAAACCGATTCTCTGGCTCTTATAAAAACAACGTTACCCATATTCGCTGTAGATTGTCATTCTGATTATTGTTATAATTCTTGAAATTTCCTTTGTGTGTGTGTGTTGTGTCAACTACCTTAAATTAATGCTTATTGCAAGTTTGTGAAAAAAAGGTAATCAAAATAATTGTGATTTACTTTTTACGTTGATCAAGTTACATGATTATCGATTATTCCGTTACCCAAATATGGTTTTGTGTAATGGCCCACACATTAGCGTCAAATTAAATGTATTTAAATATTGGTTGCTTCAATTTTGTTTAAATTACCGTATACACTGTACGAACACCTCAAATAATTGCGCAGTTTGGACACAATAAAATTTTATAGCCGGAAAAATGTAATCAAGTGAATCTCCTCTTGCTACAATAACGTTGCGCAATTTTTGGTCCAGTAATAAAAGATCTATGTCCCGAGCGCTTGTTTTGGAACAATTATCATTCTACAAATAAACCATTAGAGTTAAGTTTATTGTTTTTTTTTTTTAAACATAATTACTGAACGAACGCACTCTTGAATTTTGGAAAATAGCTCCTTAAACAAGCTGTATTTAGTATGATTGTGTTTACATAATGTTTACTGTATGTAAATTTCTTAATATTTAATGTCTTTGAATTTTTACATTAAAAAAGTCAGATCTAATTAAAGATGTAGCTTTTTTATTAAGCTGGTTAGGTACCAGCTACAATTTTAAAAATTCATAATGAGTAAACTATAACTATTCACTATTTACAGGGCATACATGAAAACTAAATAAATTCAAACCTAATGGCAATTGGTTTACCGATTACCATTTATTCTAACTTAAATAAATTTTACTTTTCTCAATTACCTAACTTTTTATTAATTAATTTTAGAATAATAAGGGAAACTTCATAACTTGTACAACTCTTGATAGTCAGTAATTACGAATTTTCTAGTGCACTAGCTAATGTTTTAATTAAATTCAAAGCAAAGAGCCATCCTTCACAATTATAATCCTTGCTGAAGTGTCTTTAAAAAAAGAGTAAAAGCATTTTGTGGATAATTATCAAGATTAAACATTTATGTATAAACTTCCTACTTCTTCTTATGCTTTATTAATAAAAATCACTAAAATATCAAACCTGCCTTATATTTCTCTTATTTCTGGTCGTTACTAGAACTTTGTTATTAAATTTTGTCGATGGTTCGTTAATAAACACAATATATTATGAAGTGACTAATGTTTTAGGTGTTATATGTATCAACAGTCTTTTGTATATACCGTTCTGTATCATATCAGTTCACTAATCATGTTCATTTCAGTTACATTCTCATATAAAATCATGTTTTTGAGGCTTAAAGTTCTAGTAAAAGCGAACATTGCGGGTGTTACAGGATGAGCGAGCGGTAGCTGGGATGCCTGATGTGACCCGCTCGGACTCTCAACGATCTGACACGTCGCTTAGGCCACGCGTTTCCTTCAACCGAGATGTTCATGTCAAACGTATCGGTACGAACCCCCATTATATTGTTGTTTAACGTGTTAACAAATTAACTTCGTAATTAAACAAAACCTAACCGTTGTGTGAGTTGTTGTTGATAACTAAAAGTGTAGCATCAGTCAACTTTTGAGTGTCTGAATATGGTAAGTAATACATGTTCTCTTCTTCGTGTACTAATAATCTGATCATTTAACAAGAATAATATTCACAATGACATTCATTGTAACTTTTGTCAACATAACACCATCCATTGCCATTAGTCTTCCATTAATCGACATATTTTTTTGAAAATGTAGGTACTAGTTAAATCGACCACTCCCAGGATAAAACTCAGTTGAATGTTTTAAGTTTAACTAATATCAGGTAAACAAGTGCCCAGAAGAAGTTTCTTATACTGACGGTTATACAGCGGTTATCTTCCACCATTCAAGCGGTTCCGTTAAATATATTAATTTATCCCTTTTCTCCTATCATAGTAATAATTACAATCGATATTTTAAACTGTTATTAGTAAACCATATATCAAATATAAATATTGAAAGTGAATACTTAAGAGATTTTTCTGTGGATAAAGAAGTTGATTTTTATTTTTATAAAACTTAATTGTTCTATAGAGCTGCCAATATTAAACAAATACTAAATTAAAGACTTTGCACATGGTTAAAAAAACATCTACCGCGTTATATAGGTGTCGTTCTTATTATAAAAATTATGCAGAGAGTTAGATTAATTATCAAAGTTGGGCTGACATGCACCATGCACTATAATAAATAAACGTGAATATATTTTTTTGTAGCTTTCTATGACTTTCCGTAAGATATACAGAATTATTTTTTTTTATAAAAAAGAATCAGTTCTAAACATAATACTATAATACCCAAATATCGCACAGGACTGTCGAGAAATTTCACCTGGAAAAGACAACCAAGCTAAAAATCATGACATGCTCAACCTCTTTTTCTTATTCTTATGCCTCTCTATTGTTAGGTGTGAGGTTTTTGTTTCTTTTTATGTATGTATATGCAGTGGCGTAGCGACGGGGGGCAAGGGGGCATCGATGCCCTGGGCGCCGCGAAGACAAAATATTTTTATTCAGTTTGAATGTCGCACCCCTATAACTTTTTAATTATTGAAAATAACCCCAACAAACCTTATATTTTTGGAAACGGCAACAAATTCTCTATTAAATGATGTGCATTTGTTATCTCTACGATGACGTATGTCAAATCCGCGATAGGCAACTGTTTTTTTTTTAAATTACATAGTATACATTTTTTTGTTGATTCGAATAGAGAATTTAATTCTGAATCCGCCCATGTATTAAAAAAGTATGCATACATAAGAAAATTTTCGAGAAAAATCAGTTCAAAGTTTATTCAAATCATATCAAACAATCTATTTAACATAACAAAAAACGATCACATCTTGAAAATTATACTATAACTACTTATCAATGGAATTGTAATAAAAATTAATTTTTAATAAAAATAAAAACAAATAATAAACGTTTACATAAAAAATTAGACTCTAAAAAAAGCAGTTACACATAGAGGACAACTGTTTGGAATTCTATTTTTTTTATGTCGACGTTTATTAATTGTTTTTATTTGTTTTTTTAATTAATTTTTATTACATTTCCATTGATAGTTATAGTATAATTTTTAAGATTTGATTGTTTTTTGTTATGTTAAATAGACTGTTTGCTATAATTTGAATAAACTTTGAACTGATTTTTCTCGATTTTTTTTATAGGCTAATAGCCTGGTTTCAGTTAGTTTTTACCATTATTCTTCACTTCAGGATTAATTTCAATTCAGCCGGCCGTAAAACCATTATTTTGGAGTTGTAGTCCAGTCAACAGCTTGTAAAAATGTCGTTTTTATACCATTTACTTCCAGATTTGGCCCTAATGACCCGGTTTAAACAAACAACTCGCATATTAAATTTAATTGCTATATTTATTGCAGCACTCATATTTCTCGCATTGAATTGGCTGCATCATTGTCGTTGGGCAGGTTTATTTGTGGTCCCCAAAAAGTGGTTACCTTGTATGGAAGACAAACCAAGATAAGGAAGAAATTCATTTACAACCACAAGTCCTTACGTGGGACGAATAAGAATCCTTTATATCAATGTCGCCAAAAAAGTCGGTGTGTTTTCAAGTTTATTGTGGTACACCTGTATGTCGTGGGCGGTCTTTTCAAAAACTCGTATAAAATATGCGATCCCTTTTATGTTGTTAGCAAGTTTTAAGCCGAATTTATGTGCCAATAAAGCTAAAATTACACAGACAAGTTTCACTTGTGTTTAAAATTTTATTGTCTCTGGATACAGCAGGACGAACATCGGATCGTGGCGATAAGATTCTGAGTTTTGTAACAAAAAAAAACAAATATGCTGTCAGGTACATTCATTCCAAATTGCCTGTTGATTATATTTCTTGTACTTTGCAACGTTGTATTAAACTACTATGTAGCAATGTCAGTGAAGGCATTTTAAACAATCTTATTTAGCCAAAAATGTATTTGATTTCTGTGAAGGCAAAAGTGAATAGGGTCTGAAAATTTTTAATTGCCGTCACGTAAAATTTTAAAAGGCTGTAAATATTACCTTTCACGTTACTTAACGATTAAGTATAAAATGTGAATACTTTATTATGAGAACGAGCTGCCAGTTTTATGTTATTTGCTCAAAATAATTTACAAGTACTTAAAGTTATTGCTGTTTAAAAATCATAAGAAACCCATAAAAAATGTGACTACAACGTAATCCGATTGAAACTATATAATATAAATAATACACCTGGAAACGTTAAATAAATAACTCTGTTAACGATTTATGCTATTGCGTATCGGTCGAAAGTGAAGGTTACGTTTTGCATTGGGATTTTTGAAATCATTGCTTTTTTTTTTACGTAAAAGCAAGGAGAGTAAAGTAAAATTAAGTTTTCGTTTTATTTCTCAAATCAGGAAGAATGTAATATAATACCATTTAGTAGATGTTTGTTACTTATTAAAAGCTTTTTTAAGTGCTAAATCATCTCCTGTCTTTACAAGAGGCTAAAAAGTGCAACCCCTGCTGTTTTTTTTATCAGAACTTTTTGGAGGGTTAAAATTTGGCAAATTACAAAATTACCTTTAAAAGTTTGAAAGTGCTTATGTAATTTATGTCTCTTACTATGCAACTTCCTTTGTTTCATTTCCTTAGTTCAAAGCAAAAACACAAATATTTTGGACTTCCTTTTGCTACATTGAATATTTCGACCCGATTGACTTTCTTATGGATCAATAAACGTCTGAGAGTTATTAATTCCGTTCTAAAATATTTTCTACAACGCATTTGAAAAAACACACGAGTATTTGCTTTGCGAAACCGTAAAGAATAATTGTTTTAATTAAAATAGGGAAGAGTTGTTTATGTGTATCAATCAAATATACAGGGTGTGTATAAATTGGCGGAAGCGCTACACGTGGCGATGTTCTTCGTAAAATTCTAAATCAAAAATCTTAATACAAAAATGTTGTACCATGCTTGCTGTGTCTGCAAGAGTTCCTCAAAGTTTTGACATTTAGTCCTTTAATAAGCGTTATTATTTAATATTTTTTAATGAAAAATCTGCGATTTTGAATAAAAATAAATTTCGAATAATATTTTTTTCTAAATATTGTGTTTTCCTTTCAAAAAGTGGTGTTGAAAATATCTTAATCACTTATTCGAATGAAAATAATACATATGGCAACATTGTCATTAGCTGTCATCTCTGTTTTTCTCGTAATTATTTCTTGTTTGTATTAGACGATACCTAAAAGAATGCAGCTATGTTTACGAACTAAAGGCTTTCAGTTCGAACATGTTATAAATAGCTAAGTAAAAATTGTTAATAAAAAAGTGTCCAAACGCAAATCAATGGATGCAAGGTTGCCAAATTTTTGTTTTTTTATGGTTCCTGTGGCCATTGGTAGCATAGTACAACATTTTTGTATTAAAATTTTCGACTTGGAATTTTACGAAGAACATCGCCACGTGTAGCGCTTCTGCCAATTTATACACACCCTGTATACAGGGTGATTGAAATTCATAGCTAGAGTATAGGTTTAAATTTGGCAACGTTGCTAAATTTGGTGCTCCTTAATAATTCAAAGAGAAATTGGAAATATCTCAAACGGTATTTGAGAAACCGGAAAATACGATTTTTGAAAATCGTCTATAACTCCTTTGGAGTACCTATAAAATATTTCAAATGTGTAAAAACTTTGCTACAATTTTTTCCTAGATCGATACGTTTGGTTTTATGACAACCAACTTTATTTTTTCTCATGGGAGCAGTTTTTGCTATTTACATAATCAAATAAAATGTATTTTTCTGAATCCATTGTTGTATCGCACATGGTATTTTTCTCCTTCTTTCATTGTTAAATTTGAAAAAATACGTTTTAAACGATAACCACGATAAATCAGGTAGGCCGGTCATTGTAGTTTATGTTGTTTCCATGACAACCAATTAACAAACTAAAAGTTTTGAAATCCTATTGCTTGTCAGATAAATAGATTTGTGAAAATGAACTTTAATAACGAAGAAAAACGCGATATGCTGCCAATTCTAGCGACAACATATTCCCAAAAAAATATTACAAGTAGAAACCAAGAGGCAAAAGAAAATTAGGAAGGCCATTTAAGTGATGGAACACGCAATGAACGACGAAACAGGCCAAAATAAAAATCCCAAAACGTGATGGTTATGATGATAAAGCATTATTAACGAGGAAAAGGGAGAAATGCATAAGTCGTATCTAAAAATTATTCATCCTAAATTTGCAACCGAAAAATCGTAGATTTAATCGAATTTAATTAGCAGATTGCATCTGACTTCCGTATAATGCAGCTGCGAATTATCAATGCGGTGCGAATTACAAGGATACGCGCGCGGTTCAGTAACGCTTGTCATAACGTGAAAAGGAATAAATAGACATAAAAATCGTTCGCACATTGATAACTATTTCTACTTTCTATTTCGTTTTATAATTTTCCATTCAACTGTCACATCAGTTCCATAACAATAAACTAATGATAAGAGAGATAAACTGCATATTTAAAACCTGTTACTTTCAAACGACAGAGAACTACACTTATACAGCTATAACTGTTTCCAAAATATTACGTAAATTACAGTTTAATATTTTATATTGAAAAATTTTATATGTCTGTTACATAAATCAAGATTATACGTTACAACAAAATACAGAAATCGTTTAAATATATTGCTTTTTCGTGTTTTCAACATTAATTTTCCCAGTGATGTCGGTGCGATCGTTTGAAATGAATAGGTCCTATAAAAAAGCTTTTTTAAATTTAATAACACGGTTTAATAAATAATATAGTGTGGTACTACGGTAATAATCGTAGAATAATATGGCTAGAGAAGAAGGGCGTGATTGGAATGTTCCCTCTATTTGATCGACGACCGAAATTCGGTTGACCCAAGTAAGGATTACTAACCTACGTCTTCGAGAACTATAGAAGGACACTCCTACGGAAAGGCACAAAAATTTATCAGCTGTTGCACGAGCCGAAGATATTCCTTGCCATATTTAACTTGCCGATTGCGGTCGCAGTTGGCGTTGAAAACAATTGATACGCGTAGGCCATGACCCTGACCAACTCAATGGGCGGTGATTTATAATTTATTTTGTTTAGAAATGTGCATGGTACACGCGGTAGTTGGTTGTATTATGTAAGTGTTATTAACTCAAATTTTAAAACTGATTAGGTAGCTCATTCAAAAAATTTTCATATTTAAAACACGTTGGAATCAATTAGTTATGAAAAATGTATATGTAGTAAAACTCAATTCTGCTTAAAAAAAACTTTAAAACATGTAGCCAATTATTATTAGGTACATGTTATGTATACAACAACTTTTGTTTAAAAATTTTGCAAAAGAGATCCATTTTGAGGGGTAGCCTATTTATGGCAAATGAGAGAAGAGAAAACCTAGTGCAAATTAAGATGATCTGACGATCCAGAAGGGAGCTCGACGATGGCTAGAAGGCACTGGAATAAACTATGTCGCGTGAGGTTGTAAATTTAATGCAAAATATAGGAATCTTACACAGGGGACTAATTAAACATAATAAGCAGACAAAACCATGGTCATAAGCGCGGACGAGATTAAAGATAATCTAGATGGGATACAAAAAGTACAACTAAAAAGTTATTTAGGAGTGCACCTATAATGTAGTAGAAAGAAACCGAGCTCAGTGGCTGGTTGTGTTAACAACCTAACTTGCAATCGGGAGGTCATGGGTTCGAATCCCAGGGCCGACTGTCATTGTAGAGGTTTTAGGTGGTTTCCTCAACAGTTAAGGCAAATGCTGTGGCAGTACTTTCACCTATCCTTGCCCATTCTTGACTATCCACATCCTTACCCACTTTCCTTGTACCTCTAACGACTGAAAAGGGGGCCAATTCCCCTATAGCAGTCGACCGCGCGAGCCAAGCACATAGAAAGATGGATATGAAAATAAAAGAGAGAATAGGCTTAGCAACTAGGCTATTTATGGCGATAAAGAAAGTTCCTTGAAAAAAACAAAGAATCGAAGGTAGAGGTATACCTAGCAGTACAAACGATAGAACAAAACATCCAAGAAGCACAACTAAGATGGCCAGGTCATATATATAGAACGTAGGTAGCCCAGAAAAGCACATGAAGCGCAAACGGCAAAATAAAAATCCAAAAGGAAGACCAAGGAAAACTTGGAATGATGAGGTTAAAAAAGCTCCCACAAACAGAGAGATCGAGTGGAGCAAGGTTGGAGAACTAACAAGAGATAGAAAAAGATGGAGGGAAGCATACAAAAAGAGGCTACATACTCATCTGAAACTAAAACTTTGCCCTAATCCACATAATCGACATCTGTGTACCTCTTTTATAATTTTCGTAACACTGAGTACCCCTCGTTAAAAAATAAATAAAAATAATAAACGATAAATAAAATGTATTCATAATTAACTACAAATACTGCACCAGGTGCAGCCAAAGCCCGGCGTTGCACGTACCCCCACCCAACTCTTCCCTTACCCCCAGTGGTACGCGTACCACACTTTGGGAAACACTGCCCTAATCTAACCGAAGTCGTAACTGTTACCGTTTACGAGATCCCCATAGTGACCCTCGAAAAACGAGAACCCTGTTATATGCCTTATCTCATTAATACTTCTATTAAAAACATTAAATAATTAGTGGTGTCAAATCTTGTTTAAATTTTGTAATTCCTTGTTACCTTTCAGTCAAGTTGTAAAATGTATCTGCTAATTTGTTTAACATTTTGTCCAACATTCATGTTTATAACCATAAAACAATAATGACGCTTGTATGAGAATATTTTATAATAAGTTACTTCTTTTAAAAGCACATCAAAACCTGTTCACGCTGTACAACATGGTGGTCCATTGAAAAGTAAATCAGAAATTTTATATATAGAATTTTAAAATAAAATAACTAGTTTTCCTCCAATAAAAACAATATCCGATAATTGATTTTTGTGTGAGGTCGACCAAAACCCGAAAGGAATCTGGTTTTAACTTATATATACCGTTATTAATATTTTGCTTTTTATAGTGATCCTTAATTAACAGTGTAATAATGGTTGGCATGAGATTATATGAAGAAATTTCACTCGGAGCTAAATGACAAATATTTGAAATCGTTGCGTTTTATATTTAGACGATTAGTAAGAATTTGTTGTAATTAATTGCAGCGAATTCAATCATTATGGACTATAATAAAAACAATTATGGCCTTTTTATTAGCTTTCGCTGCTAGTATTAGAAAAATAAAGTTTCAGGCGTTGGTTTATGTAATACGATATTGAATATTCATTTGTTAATGATTAGTTCCTGAACTTCTTAAAATAGTTTTACTCCATAGGCTATCGCACAGTTACCGTATAAATCTTTTAAAGTCACTGTTGTCCAACCTACGGCCTGCGGGCCGGATATGGCTTGCCTGTGATTTTAATGCATCCCACAACTTTTTTTAAAATTGAAAACATGTTACATATGTCCTGTTTAAAGCGTTTTCGGGTCTTAACTGGTAATGCGAACTTGGGAGAATTGTGGTATCGCTCTATTCGACTATTGAGATCTTGGAAACTACGAGGCTTATTGGGCTAATAAAACGCCACAGCACTGTATACAGGGTGTTCCAGATTACATTTCCAGCATGAGGATCTCGCTTGTTATAGGAGATTAAATTAATAATTATACAGGGTGTGTATAAATTGGCGGAAGCGCTACACGTGACGATGTTCTTCTTAAAATTCTAAGTCGAAAATCTTGATACAAAAATGTTGTACCATGCTTCCTATGGCCTCAGGAATCATTTAAAGAAGAAAAAACATTGCATACATTGATTTGCGTTTGGACATTCTTTTATCAGCCATTTTTACTTAGGTATTTACAATTTTTGTTCGAACTGAAAGCCTTCAGTTCGTAAACATAGCTGTAATATTTTGGGTATCGTAAAACACAAACTAGAAATAATTACGAGAAAAACAGAGATGACAGCTAATGACAATGTTGCCATATGTATTATTTTCATTCAAATCAGTGATTTACATATTTTCAACACCAATTTTTGAAAGGAAGAACACAATATCTAGGAAAAAATACTATTCGAAATTTATTTTTATTCCAAATTGCAGCTTTTTCATTTGCAAGTATTAAATATTAACGCTTATTAGAGTACTAAATGTCAAAAATTTGAGGACCTCTTGCAGACACAGCAAGCATGGTACAACATTTTCGTATTCAGATTTTCGACTTAGAATTTTACGAAGAACATCGCCACGTGTAGCGCTTCTGCCAATTTTTACACACCCTGTATAATAAATAAAAGTGGTTTACACTTTACAGTTATTAATGTTGGCATTTGTTGTCATTTCCAAGGCTTACTATTTAAAAATGTTGCAATTTCTCTCAACTTTATCAAAAATTCTTACTAACTCGAAAATTGTTGCAGATAGGTATAGGAAACGTTAATACAGATTGATGCAGAATGTAATTTTGCATTAGAAAATGAACAAAAAAGTTTGGGCATTGTGTTTAAAAAAAACGTGTTTTAGTGGTCTGAACTTGTATTAAAAGAAAATTAAATTTTCGACACCCTGTAACTAATGCCTCGATTGCAAAAATTCCAGGATGTACTTCAAGGTTTCTTCTAGGCATGGTCTAAATTTAAGCGTTTTTTCTTCAAAAATGGCGGCGTTAGATAATATTAAGCATCGCGATGAAAATCAAAAAATTTTCAAAAAAGTCCCAAAGTCTAGAAAATGACTGCACTTAGGTATAAGGAATGCTAATAAAAGTCCCTCTAAAATAACGTTTTAAATCCAAATATGTTATAAAAAATAGATCATTGTATTTGAAATAAGAAAGTAGACGTCAACTTCCGGTATATCCGGAAATGTCGCCATATTGAAAATATTTTCAGTAAACAGATCAGATGCCATTATAGTCATAACCAAAATTTCAGATCCATACCCTTTTTCATTCTTCATATATTTTTAAGTACCGGTCTTAATCAATCACCCTGTATACAAACGCCTTGCCTTGTCTGGACCTGTTCAGATTCAGTGACAATTTTAGCCACCAGATCTTCCCAGGAGTCTCGTAAATAAGGCTCTTCGTGTGCCCTCACAGGAAAAAATCTAATGGAGTCAAATCCGGTGACCGAGCAGGCCATGAGATTGGACCTCGACGGTTTCGCTTCTTCAGCTAGTAACTCTGCGGGATGCATTTCAGACTATCGGTTTATTGGCAAAAAATTACACCAATGACCTCCTCTATCTACCCTAAAACGTTGAAACATAGTCACGGAAACACCCTGTATATTTAAACGCATGTTATTACCTCACAAATACAATTTACTAAAATCGTTTTAAAACCCGTGTGACATCTTGCAACAAGTAAAAGTAAATGTTTATAGTAACTAAACATTCACTCTCAAGATTTGATTGCGTTACAAAAGCAATTTCCAGCGCTGCTATCCGTGCAGCAATTGCGATATAAATTGTTAACATTTTTGATTCATTTTCTATGTACGTAATTACAACGTTCATTATTGTGATAGCATTCGTGGAACGAAACGCGATATTATCTAGGGTGATACACGTCTTAATACTATTAGCCACTGAATGTATGTATAAGCACTTCAAAAGTAATTAATTCTTTGCATTTTTATAATCATCCACAACGATTTTTCATGTAGAGTACGTTTATTAATCTAAAACATCGCGATAAATACTCGTATGTATAAATTACGTTTAACTTGTAATTATTGGTTTTAAATATCAAAAAGGCGTTGCTAATTAAGAATTAACGAGTTAATTGACTTTTAAGCTTCAGTTGTGCAAACTTTATTTAGTTGCGCTGTTGTAAACATTAAAAAATTGTTTTATAAGTTCAGTAGGTGGTTGTTATTGGTAACAGTATAACATCGCATAAAACATGAAATGAAAATAGACAGTATTTAATACTTGATACTATTAGCACAGTAAAGTAGACAATTTAATAATAAACTACGCAAAGTGATTTTGGTTATTTTGATACACAGAAACTAAATTAATAAACCTATAGGATGTCCCAAAGAGCAGAAACAATCAAATTAATAATATTATTAAATTAATGTATATTGAAAAAGGGTTCTTAAATTTTGTTATAGTATTATTTAAAACAAAATTAGATAGCAAATGTTCTTATCTTTACAGTTATATAAACATTTTAACATTCTTGATAATTTATCGTAAGAAACTTGTAGGCCTTGTCCGGGTGGGTTCGGAGCCCATCCTCGTCGCCACTGTTCTGTTTTTCTTATCATTAATTGATAATTATAATTAAATAAAAGCTGATTGTATTCCTATGAATTTATTCAAGAAAATGATCGACTATCACTGGTCACTTAATTAAATGGAACTGGACAACAGCTATTTTCCACTACTTTTATATACATATCTACATGCTACAAAATTGTCAAAATTTGTAAGGGGACAACTTAACTATGTGCCTAAATGTAGTGAAAATTGTTTAGTTTTTAAACTAAATAAAGTAGTTTATTATAATGAACTTCCTCCTTCTTCTTAATCAGATCCTCTTGTACCTTTCGGTGTCGAGGTATGCTTTTCTATTTCTGTGTTTTGTTTCTCCATTTCTGCCTATCGTTAGCTAATTGTGGCACATCTCTCCAGCTGGCTCCTTTTTCTTTTAATCTTCGCCTTACTTATTTTTCCCATTTTATTCTTGATCTTCCTCTATTTTTTTTCCTTCATCTTCATTTTCCATCCTATTTTCGCGTAGGTATCTACTTTCTGGCACGCGTAGTAGATGTCCAAGCCATCTTAATTGATTCGTCTCCATCTTTTTCTTAATATCTGTTACTCCTAGGTTATTTCGAATTTTTTCGTTACTGATTTTATCGATCAGTCTACATCCCTCTATTCTTCTCAGAAATCTCATTTACTGTACCCGTATTCTTTGTTTTTGTTTTTGAGTTAGTGTACAAGTTTCTGAACTGTACATGAGAATGGGTACGTACACTGCATTAAAAACTTGCACCTTCGTTTCTTTTGATATCTCCTTACTTATCAAACATTTATTAGTGGCGTAGTAAAATTTCGTCGCTGCCACTATTCTGTTATTCAGATCTTCCTCCAATTTACCATCCTCTGCAATTATTGTTCCGAAATATTTAAAATTTGCTACATCTATCTTTTTTTAGTCTAGCATAATTGTAACTGGTTTATTATACTTATCTTTATTGCAATATTACTGTAAAAACAAATCATTTAAAATGTATGTTCGTTGTATTTGCAAATATGTGTGTGTATAATTTCTTGTTTGTATTGAGGTATTTATCAATTAATAATTGTTTGCTGTTCATCGTTTCTTTTCGATTTTAATTTACATTTAAAACAAAAAAATCCTTGACTTTGTTTTTACTTAATATGTCTATCTTGATTTAGAAGGTGTTTGTTTTTATGCGAACAAGATAATTAAATAATTAAATATTAATTTGCATAATTTGCATCTTCTCTAATAATTAAGATGTTTATGTCTCTGTTGACCTAAATAAAATTATAATGCAAGATTTTATCTCCTTAATAGTGTGGTACTATGAAACCAACTTAATATTTGCATTAATGTATAACAACTCAGAGTAGTTAAATTTTCCATCAGTCGCAAAGCCAGATTTTAAACAATTAGCATTGATAAGCCCAAATTTAATGGCTGTTTAATATTTTACAGCCGACATAAACGTGACACATATATTTTGACAGGTCCTGAAAAACGATCATTTGCATGAAAATGGCAATAGCTCTTAATCTCGTCAATCACACTTTGGCGAGATATATTCGTTATTCCATTAACATTTCGTGATGTTAGTAAATCGTAGATGATTGAAATGCAAATAATAATACACTTGTTGTTAACTAGGCGCGCCTTAAAATCCACGGAAATTGTAAATTGGATTTTGCGAATTCAGTGTTCAAGTTAGTTTGTGACAGTTGAACTGCTGCACCTTATTTTGTTACAACAATATATTATTTGCTGCAGGTACGTTAAAAAATCGCTGATCATTCATCATCGTGTGATGTGTTTTGTTTAAAAAAAATAAAGGAAACCTACTCATGCGACAAAGTCTATGTTTATTTCCTTTTGTTAGTAAGTTTCTTTGTCGAAGGCGTTAATGCTTTTTTATATAAAGTAACGATTTCGAAGGTGTCTTAAACCTGTTAAGAATTAAACTTACCCTCCTCTCTGTTACTCCTCAAAAAATTTATCAAATCTTTAAAATGCTTAACTAACTACATGCCTAAAATCCTGCGGTTTAAGTCAGGGTGTTTTAAAAGATTGTTCCATAAATCAAGTTTTAAATATCTTAGGTTTATAGCTTTCATAAAGTGCTTAACCGTGGTATCCAAAAACATTGTTATGGAAATGCAGCTCTACAAATGGGGAAGAATTTTTGAAATATTTTTATAATGATCTTAAATAGTTTTTAAAAAAATGTATCTACATTGCTAGACTAAAAACGAATGCCACTTTTTATTTGCCCATATTTTAGAAGTATTTTACTTTTCTAAATATATGAAATATATTGAAAAAATTACAAAATGTTGGGTAGATATAATTCTCTCAGAATTCAACGTACAAGCTAGAGGAATCATCACATGCCTAGGCTGTTAAAATAACTAACAGCATCAACAAAATTCCTTAGGATATAAATACTTGCTCTCTAAAGTCGGTGATTAATCTAGGAGCATAGATACACCATTTTAATGTGAATATGTGTAAACTATTAACGAAATATAATTCAATTTCTTTGGGGAGTATTTGGCGACCTCTTAAAAGACTTTAATGAAAGCAAAAATTTAAAAGTATGAACGTTGATGCTACTATTGTACCATAACAAACATTTTA
Organism: Elmis aenea; assembly: GCA_947652605.1. Lineage (NCBI taxonomy): Eukaryota > Metazoa > Arthropoda > Insecta > Coleoptera > Elmidae > Elmis > Elmis aenea. The sequence continues at coordinate 11,463,602 of OX393578.1, read as the reverse complement.
AACTGCCAATAAAATTTAGAAAACACCAAATTCTTACTGAGATTTTTTAATGTACGTCCCAGACGACGTTAACAGTATGGGAACTCGCTTATTATAAGAGATACAGGTTTGCTTAAATTGGATTAATTATTTCTTAGTATGAGAGGAGCCACAATATATTTTTAAAAGTACAAAATTTCTCGTACCTTAGGAGTTATAGCAAAAACTATGAAAATGTTGAATTTCTATTTTTTTCAAGCTTTTTTATTTTAAGCATTAGATCAATTTTATGTGTTTCCTGAAGATACGATACTTTTTTATGTAGAATATATTTATTGTTTTAGATTTTTTTATCACTTACAATTTTTAGATATTACCCCTATTTTCATTTTTTTCTTAGGGGCTATCAAGTTGGCTTTGGAGTAGTTAAATGTGCTTTTTTTCTCTTACTAATGATATATCACCAGCCATATCTTTTTCATAAATAACTCACAAAATAAAGAAAAATCGTATTTTACCAGTCACTTGTCAAGCTATGTATTAAAAAAGAAAGAACCAAGCAAATGTCAAATATTAGTATAAATTGTGTACGCTCTACGGTATCACTGGAATTAGAATTAAATAATACTGTTGTGTAATTCGATATTCTTTGTAGTAATTTTGTTATAATTATAGCTACGTTTACACATGTTTTGTTAAGATGCTACATTCACTGCCATAAAAACTGTGTAGAAACAGCTAATTCTATTTCTTCACTGATTTGTTTTGGATTTCTGGTTGGTTTTTTGAAGGCACCATTATGTTTTAAATTGTATTCCATATTTCTGTATGTACGCCAGGGTTTCTTTCCCGGGATCCCGGTCCATTATAAGCTATTTTATATTTTCCGGGAAATGCTTTTTGTCCCGGGAATTCCCGGGATTTAAAAAAAGTGTTATTTTCGTTCATTTTGTGCTTAGATCTTTGTTATAGGTACCATTATAACTGATCAGAATTTATTATAAATATCTTTACTAACAGTAAATTATGAAAAAACTTTTATTTTTATTTCAAAATAAGTTTTCTCTTCTATATATTTTTTTTTTAGTATGGCGTAAAAAAGCTCGGTCTCCATGACAAAGTTAATATCTTCAAAATACTTTTAAAATTTTATTTTTGTGTACCTGGTAATTCGAAGCAAAATAGCTTATAAATGAAATTTTATTCTTTGCTGCTAGATGCTCTCAAGACAATTTTACCTATATCAAAAGAGACTGAGAGAGCATTTTTTGCAGCAGGACTTTTTGTTAATAAATTAAGAAAAAGACTAATTGACGCAAGCATAGCATTTGTTTTCTTAAATCACATTACAAAAATTCATTGTAAAAATTATATTATTGTGTTCATAAATATAAAATTGCAATAGAAAGGTTATATTTACCAAATGAATGTTTCTCTCACCAATATTATTTAATTATTTGTAATAATCATGGAGCAAAATGTATTACATATATGACTTCAAGTTGTTTTTAAGTAATAAACCGCTCCCTTAATTTTTTCGGTTATTTATTTAAAAATAATGACATAATTTATTACATCCCGGGATCCCGGGACAAAGGCCGATTTCTTCTCGGAATCCCGGGACCAGCAAAATAATCAAATATGAGAAACCCTAATGTACGCGCACTTTGGTGCCTTCTCTTAGGATACAGCCTTAAGTACATTCGCTCAGCTGCATGCATATACGATATATTTTATTGAAGAATAAGCATCGTAAAAAATTGAAATAGTTGTGTTACAGTACGTCCAACTTCAAATAAATACAGTTTTCATTATCTTGTTAAAGTTTCGAAAACTATTACAATAAACAATCAATGTTGTTTAGTGACTGTATTAAAATGTTAGGCTTTATTTTTATTGTGATTATTTTTGTGTCTTGTTGCATTCATCGTAAGAATTAGGTCAGTTCATGAAACATTAGGAAGCTGTATGTTTGTTTCATAATTGTTTTTATCTACATTAAAAGCGTAATTAGTTTCTCTTTTTTCTAACCTAATTTGGTCAAAAATTGACGTTGAAATATCGTTGCCTTCGTAAATGATTAGAAATCTTATTAAAAAGGATATTATGCGGTCGGCTAAAAAGAACGTTAAATAGATTAGTTCAAATGCATCGAGTTAAATGTCTGCGTTATTAGTTTAACATGTTCAATATTTCTTTTGAAAATACCCCTATTAAAAAATCTATTAATAAACTGTCAGGTGTAAGTATTCTTTAAAGTAATGGTGTTTTAATTTTTCAATCACCGAAAGACTAATAAAATCCCGGGATAACTGTAAATCGTTTGTTATTATACACGCGTACCAGCCGTTTAGTTATACAACTAACAGTGCCTATTGAAATATTTATTGTAATTCATCACGAATAGTTTTGCATCAGTCATAAGCAAGATTGATATGTGCAAAAAGAATACAGTCGAGAGATCTATCTCTCCATTGCATAACAATTGCCCTCCAGCGGCGAACAAAACTTACGATTTTTTTGTTTTAGGTTCGCGAAATCACGTCTGATTTGTTTAGAGCTATTTGTAAAACTGTTTGCTCATAATATCTTTGCATAAATAAGAAACAAATTGGTTATACGGTTGGCTGTAACGCACATTTATCAAAGATAATGAAAAATTTTAAATTGTAATGCGATATTTCACCTAAACCTTTTTTTATTAAAACGGCATCAGTGTTCTGTTTTAACAGAACAATTTGATCATTTTAGGTAAATTGTTGTACTTTCACTTGGAATACATATAATTGTTGTGTTAGAGCATTCGAGAACAAACACATGAACGCTGTTTTAACGATTTTATTATCTACTACAAAATGTTGTTGCAAATGAAATAAAAAACATTTTTTAAATACTTTAACAACCTAACATGACCTTATAAAACAAAAACATATTAATGGACCACAATTGTGGTGTCAAGATGAATCTACAGGTGATAAAACTGCACAGCAAAAACTACACACGTTCAAAATTTCACACTGAACTAATGTCACATTTTTTCAAAATTTTAAGTTACCTATACATTTTTTATTTAAAATTTAATGCTGCTATTATTTGTAACAATTACAAAGTTATTAATCTTTTACTGACTTTCACTTATCCTTTAGCTACCAATATTTCAAATATTTTTTTTTTATTTCCCGAAAATAATATTTTTGATATAAGTTGGTGCATGGTCAGAAACTAATTTTAAAAAAAAGTCTTAGGCTAATTCATATGACGATAGATTTTAACGATTTAATAAATTTTTATGCTAGTAATGTGCCCTCTGTTTACGAAATACAAAAAAGTCAGTGAAAAAAGACGTTTCAAATTCAAAAATGTCAATATTTACTGTGTTGGTAAAACATTTAATGTGTACCCAACAGATTTCTCAGAAAAAAATTTGACACATGGACTAAAAGTAATTTTAAAATAAAACAAAATTCTGTACAAATTGATGTGACACTAGTTTTAACGATTTAAAAAATATGCTACAGTGCCCTTATAGTTACATATAAATATTCAATTTGTTTTGTTCAAAAAACGATTTGAAATTAAATTTTTACTGTTTTGTTAATATCAACAGTCAGAAGTTTGTCAAAAAAAGTGTTTTCTTGTAATATTTGATTTCATACTTTGTGTACAGGGTGGTCCAAATTCGATGGGATTACATGGGTATCTCGCTTAATAGTCCAGATAGAGAAACGGTTAAACTACCAAAAATGTGCAGTTTTTTTGGGACAAACTCAGAACCGTTTTCAAAAATCTTGCTACTAAGCGGGATACCCATGTAATCCCATCGAATTTGGACCACCCTGTACTGTATATTCACCATATGATTCGGATAAAGTGAAAATTAATTAGAAATAGGCATAAAACAAAAAACAGAACAAGAAGAAAGAATGCTGGACAATGTCATTATATTTTTAAACTGTGATGACCATCTCCAATGTTCTTTTGTAGTATCTGTTTTCCAAAAATCCAATTCTTAATCTGTTTCAAACTTTTGGACACAGTCTAATATGAAGAATTTTCGTCAATATTTCAGTAAATATAGTACAGCTTCTTTACAGGTTATGTAATAATTACTACAAATATACAAAAATGTGTGAATTTAAATCATATCCTTAAACATACTTAGCGAAAACAAAGATCAACTATATCAGTAGCATACATTTTGGCGTTAAAATGTCCTTTTAAGTTTTAAATAATTTCTATTTATCGATTTAAAACTAACTTTAGTTATTTGGTTTTTACATTATTTATACTCTGGTTTTTGAATTTGAGTACAATCAGGTGAAAATAAAAGGCTAACGTTTGAAAATAACAATGACACTCAATTTGTGACATACTTTTAAAAGTTGGTATTAGCAACACCAAGAGAATTTTCATTTCAAAGGTCATGCTTACGTATGTTTGTTAATTTTAAACAGCTTTTCTTAAATAAAAAAATTTTTACTCTTTAAATAAGGTCACCTTAATCGTGTGAAAGTATTTAAAATCGCTGCACGAATTTACAATGAACTGTTTTTTATCCCTAGAACTAGTTTTAGAGTTTGCACCAACTTTTATCCATTTTTTTAAAAGAAGAAATAGTTTAAATTTTTTAAAAATTGTTTAACCCTTTTTTAAATGGAATTTCTTTAGCTGTTCTTTCGAAATAAACTTTTTTTAGTAACATTCAATAAACGAATAAACCATTAGGTTTAATTTATTGCACATAACGGAACAACTGAATGGCGATTTTCATATTAATAAACGCCTGTGGTGTTGGTTTAGATACGTTTATTTTTAAATATTTGTTTATTTTACAAAGATAAAATATCAAATTAGCAGTCATTAGGTAACACTTGACTGTCGTTATAAATTTTAACACTTTCTACAAGAACTTATCATAAATTTGTTATAATTCATTAACAGTCACCATATTCACGTTAAAACCGGTATTCGAAATACCATAACGCGCACCTCATTTTACGAAATGGAGTGATTTATTTTACGAAACTAGTTGTATGTTCTTGCACAATAGAAGAAAGGTACAGGTAGGTTGTCGGTCGTGACTGGGAATCTTTACACACTCACACAAGGGTACAACTGTATAACAGTACAGCTACTTAGCCCAGAAGTATGTACGATTTACTGTTTCCTCTCGTGTTAAATCAGATTTTTCAGACATTTGTTCCGTCGTCTCGTTGACATTCAAAGGTCGTTCATTTGCATATTAACGCGGTGTAGATCTGAATTGTAAATTCGCTTCTAGTTCCACTTAACAGCCGTAGCACGATTACATTTATCAATTAATTTATTATTAAGACATTAATATTCGATTTACTTTAATAATTTACTTTTACATGCATATCCAGGTGCGAAATACACAGGGCTCTCGTTTTTCGAAGGCCACTATGGGGATCTCGTAAACGGTTACGGTTTTGGCATACCTACCTACGAGAATGTGCAACAAAATTTTCGTAACCAAATATAAGTTTTCATAGTTTTTAAAAAAACGTCCCAAAATCTGTTTACTTATTAGAAGCCATTAACGCAGATAAACGGCATCTCGCTGAAGATGTAAGATGTAACCAATGCGTTCGTTCGATAAGTTAAGTTAGTACTTGGTTGGGTGTCCGTGCATGGATTGCTCAGCTGTTTTTCCCTTCAATAAATAAATAAATAACTACCTATTTTTGTTTTGTGTTAAATCTGTAACTTAATCCCTTTAATAGTAATTTCATACGGTTTACTTACCTTCTTCCAAAGAAAAAGGGACAACAATAATTGATCATAATATATTATTATTGATTATATTATTTACGTTAGTAAAGGCAATATTATCTAAAGCAATTTTTCACAATCAATTATACGAATGTTAGGCGCTTAGGCCTGTGTATTGACTTATTAAAGTAATTTTTTGTGGCGTGTTGAAAATTATATAAATTCTCTTAAGTGTAGGTACTGCTCTGTTTTTTTTTTTGTTATTCTTTTCGCATTCCATTCTTTATTGTACATCGTCTGCTTTTCTTTTCTGGAACAGTTTTTCACTTCTGTAACCTCAGTTTCGTATACCTATCGTTTTTGTTTAGTCCGTCTTGTCTCATCTTTTAACCTTAAACTTGTTCTAACGAAATTAAATTTCTGACTATTTTATATCTAAAGGTAAAAATTGTGTTTCTTTTAAATAAAAGCTTCGCTTACATGTTACTAAACACGTATGCATAAATGACGGTGCGCAATCCACCAATTTTATTCTGTTATAGCAGGATATATCAAATAAAAATCTTAATAAGTTGATAGTATCATTGCAAACACGTGCTCAATTAAAAATGTAATTCACATAACGGACGACATGCGATCATAAAGAAATATACATGTGTCTATAAATGTAGCAACTGTTCTTGAAACATATTGTACGTAATATCAAATAGTTTAATTGCAGTCACTTACTTTTTTTTTACTAAAAAAAGTATGAGTTGATAAATGTAAATGTTAAGTGCATTTAAAGCTTGAAAGTTTGTAATTAAAATGCGATAGCAGTTGTTTAGTTTAAAACCATAACAACTTCTTTAAATTTAGCTTTTTTCTATGGATTTGACAAGCATATTGTCTCTTTAAATAATATCTAATAACTTTTTTGGTTTAAAATTTTCGGCAATCTGTTTTACTGTTACTAAAGCTTAAATTTCATGTCATTAAAAAAACAATAGGTACTAAAAATTGTCTTACTAATCGTTTTTTTCAATTTTTTTTTTCTGAGATTCTACAGGGTGAGTCACGACGGACGCGTCGGAGTTTTATGGCGAAACGCTTTATATTTTCCAATTTCTGTCGCTGTTAGATTATGTAAGTCAATAAGGGCTACATTTTAAAAATATTTTCAAACATACAGGGTGCTCCAAAAAAGAGTGGCATATCAAAGTTATACTTTTTCTTATGGAACACCCTGTATATTTTTACATTTTTGGATTCCTCTTTAAATTTAATTAAAAAAATGTATAAGGTCATATGGGTTTAAAGTTAACCGTTCTCGTGAAAATCGCATTTTCATGAAAATTCAGTATTTTCAAAAATTTTCAACATTTAAAAACTTTGAGAAGTCTGAAGAAATTTGCTTGGAGATAAAATTGACAATAGATTATGTAACACTTTGCACCACCTACATTTTTAAAATATTATACAGGGCGTTTTTTACGCTTGGTCAAACTTGTGAAACTTTAAACATCGATAACTAATTTTTTTTAAATACAACCCCTTATATTTTTTTACACCGTCTTATAGAAAATTTAATTCTCTTTCGAAAACATTAATACTGTTTGATACCTAAAATTGATATTTTCCGAGATATCGCGATTTTATTGTTAATTATTAGGTCAAAGTAGTATTTTCGAGTAGGCTATGAAGGTAGACAGCGGTAATTTGAAACAATTGAAAGCAAGAACAAGAAAGGTTTAGTTTTATCTTTTGCCTACGCATTTTTAACATTTTTTTATAGTGAAGAGGAATATCACGTTTAAATCGAGATTTCTTACAATTATTTATGCATTTAATTATTGGACCAGTATGATAAGATGATTACTAAATCCTATAAACCATTTTTTTGTATGTTTATAATACGACTCTCGGTTCTACCAAAATTTCTTTGCTTAAATTCTGGTTCCACGCATTTTGCAAACATTGTGTTTTATACAGTGTGCACAATGTTTAAT